>WYDI02027293.1:0-77036 GCA_009867235.2 Psittacus erithacus | reverse complement strand
GGGGGGAAGGACAGGTTGTGGGGGGAAAACAAGCAGGCTACATGCTTTTTCTAATTTACGACTAAGCTTAAACTACGACAGGAGAAGAGAAGGCTGTGTGGAGACCTCATAGCACCCTTCCAGTAGCTGAAGTGGGGCTACAAGGATGCTTGGGATGGACTATTCATTAGAGACTGTAGTGATAGGACAAGGGGTAACAGGTTCCAACTTAAACAGGGGAAGTTTAGATTGGATCTAAGGAGGAAGTTCTTTACTGTGAGAGTGGTGAGGCACTGGAATGGTTTGCCCAAGGAAGTTGTGAATGCTCCATCCCTGATGATGTTCAAGGCCAGGCTGGACAGAGCCTTGGGTGGCATGGTTTAGCATGAGGTGTCCCTGCCCATGGCAGGGGGGTTGGAACTAGATGAACTTAAGCTCCTTTCCAACCCTAACTATTCTATGATTCTATACACAGGCAGTGCTTAACTCAGGTCTGCCCTTTAGAAACCGCTATGAAAAATTTATCGACATAGAATTATCTTTTTAATAATACCACTGACTGTAAGCAATTCCTGTTCCTAATAACCATTCTGCCTCTGTTTTAGCCAAGTCCCAATTTACTAATTCAGAACCAGAAAAAGTATATCTGCTTGCAGCTTTAACTGCAAATGCTAAAGGGGTGTAGATGTTCAAGCTGGTTCTTCCTTTTTTATTCTGTAAATCAGGAAAAACTTTATGGAAGGTTAATATCAAAATTAGCATAAGTGATTAGAGAATCAAACTTTTAATTTTTTCCTCCAATATATTCTAGCTGTTGTAGAGAACACTGCTAAGGAATATTCTTCCAAAAATTCCAAATTCTGAAAATCAGGAATACAAAAACTTTTGAAGCCTCAAAGGATAATCTTTATCAGCTAACACCACTATTTGTCAATTCTCGAACATGTGTGGATTAAACACACGTATGTGCTATATATAAACTGCCTCTGTTCATATTTATTCAGTCCTATCCCCTCCCTATCCTCCTTTTTGTCCTCATGAATTATAAAATACTGTTTTCATAACAATGATCTTCATTTGAATGAAAACAGTACAATAGACACCTAATATTCCGAGATTCTCTCTAACCTGCCTATTATTTGCAGAATCAAACTGTAATATTGTTGACTGATTTACATGAAGAACAAATTAAGTATTAAATTATACTGAATTCCTAAGATGTCATGGAAGAATTGCAATACTGGTATTTTGACAGAATGATCATAGAATCATAGAATAGTTAGGGTTGGAAAGGATGTTAAGATCACCTAGTTCCAACCACCCTGCCATGGGCAGGGACACGTCACACTAAATCATATCACCCAAGGCTCTGTCCAACCTAGCCTTGAACATCACCAGGGATGGAGCATTAACAGCTTTCTTGGAGAACCCATTCCAGTGACTCACCACCCTTACAGTAAAGGACTTCTTCCTTATATCTAACCTGAACTTCCCCTGTTTAAGTTTGAACCCATACCCCTTGTCCTGTCACTACAGTCTCTAGTGAAGAGTCCGTCCAGAGCATTCGTATAAGCCCCCTTCAGCTACTGGAAGGGTGCTATGAGGTCTCCACGCAGCCTTCTCTTCCCCAGGCTGAACAGCCCCAACTTTCTCAGCCTGTCTTCATACGGGAGGTGATGATGCCAATCTTATTTATTACAGGGTCCACCTCATGTACATCTCTCTGATTCTCAAATGTAATGTGTGATTTCATTATTTCAAACACAGCACTGATGCTTTATAACAGCCTTATTCCTGAGAGAGACTACAACATAAAGTTCAGTTGACTAAATACGAATTATGTTTTGTATTGACCTTAGCTCCTTGATGGACTAAAAGTGAAGATTTTAAAGTGGGTAATACTACTGCAGTTTAGGCCAAATTAAAACAAAAGAAGTAAACTGTATTGTCTTGCATACAGCAAAAAGATGATTATTTACTAATGTCATGGTTTAAGTCAGCAAATCTGATAAAATTGCAAGGATTCCCAAAGAGTAGTGACAGCTATATTCCAAACTTCACTAACTTCACTTTCTATTTAAACAAATGTAATAAAATTATCTTGAAGCACACATGTATTATGTTTCTGTGTTATATATAGCTACATTACATCTTCAAGCCAAAAATATGACTAATTTTCTTTTGAATAAGTAAAATTCCAATGAATCTGATTTACCTGGATATACTCAGTCAGAGTGTTGAAAACTTGTTTTGCAACCTGGATGGCTTTGGAAAAATTTCGCTGTCCTTGCTCATCAATAACATCCTTCCCAGAATAATACCAATAGAAATCACTAATGGATTCCTAAAAACAGTTGTGAGAAGCACAAAGAGATTATACAAACAAATTGCCTCCATTCATTAAGCTATGGTTATTCATTAAGCTAATAAAAAAACCATTAGATAACACTCTAGTTCTAAAATGTATTTAGCTTATAAAACTTTTAAATGTCCCCCAACAATTGTCATGTATTACTTCAAGAATTACAGTTTCATCTCAAAGGAATCAATAGAAAATCAAATAAACCAAATAAATAATTAAAAAGTCCCACAGCAAATGTTAAAATAAAATAAAAATTAGATCTGCTGTTATCTGCTCTTAGAAATACAACCACCTGCATTCTGAAAAGGAGTACTCAATAGTACTCCCATGTTGCATGCTGTACTGTATGCTGTTCATTAAACAATCTTTCTTTATACTCTGTGCTTGACACCTAGTCAATAGTGGTAGCAAATACTGCTTTTTGCGCATGATTTCTCTTCCCATCTTCCCCAAAAGTGAGCTTATTAAAGTTTCAACAAAGTAAGCAATTGAACGAAAATAACTGTATTGCCCCTACAACTTCTACAAAATGCATAAGGATAAAAAGCACCAACATAAACCTACCAATTTTCAAAGCCTGGAATTCTCAGACTAAATAAATGAATGGCTAAAGGGAAAACTTCACTAGATAAACTACAAAACCACAACAATGCATACTATCATGCACAGCGATTTTCAGAAAGATGAGACTAATAGATAAAAAATATTAATTTATATAATAAAATATGGTTTAGTGCCCTTCGCATGCTCCAATCTAGAAACAAAGTAGATCTTTTTACATTACTTTCTACTGACTTTTGACAAGGTAATATGCTCATATTTAAAGATAGGGAGAAAACTCAAATCAGAGGGTTAAAAGGTTTTTAATCTAGCCCTCTGATTTGTTTGTTTTTTTTTCTTCTTGCCTTTTATAATAAATAATGCACTGTACTTATGCTTAACTACATGCTATCCCATGACTATCCATACAGCAGCCCAGTGTTCAGACCAAATCAGAACATGGATGAAAAAGCAGCTGGCTGAAGCTTAACTTGAACATTTCAAAACAATTTTCAGCCACAGGGCAGTCTCAGTCACCAACTGGTTAATGGTATTCACTGATACACATAGCATGTACCTTCCCCCCGCTCTCCATCGCATTCTTGCATATAATGGCTGCAAGAAACCTTTCTCCCTTTTTTCAGCTTTGACTCTCACAGTAAAAAACAACTCTTCAAAACTGTAACCAGTAGAGATTCACAGTCTTTCACATCAACATGGGCTACAGTCACCAGAATAAATGTTATGACAAATAAATGTGCTCCTCCAATAAAATGGAACATTTTGTTATAAGGATGAAGTTTGATTTTGCTGTAAACATGAAGAGCTGAAGAAAATTCCAGAGAAATTAAGTAATTTGGAATTTCCACATACAAAATTCTGCCTTATGATCAAAATAAGTACTTTTTAAAAAAGGTAAGTATCGTATAGATGCAAGTCATTACTGTTAGCTCCTTAATTAGTGTGTTAGTTAACCTACCTGAACTCTTAATAAGTAATCCACAGTGGAAATGATAATATTGACAGTTGTGTTGTTACCGGTTTGAGTTCTCAGGTAATTCTGAAAATCTAAAAATTCAAATAAAATTTAATTTAAATTTATTTAAGTGATAATGACGTACAAAACTATTCCTGCAAATTAATTCTAATTTAACATGATCAAGGAAATTATATCTTAAAGGAATGGATTATTTTATTAAGCCTTTTTTTTTTTTTTTTAACAGTTTTAAGAGCTTTAGCACTTCATTGCAGAGATCACATATCAGTGAAATATTTAACTTAGAAGCTTGATTATTTCTTTCATCTGCAGATTTTTAACTTGGTCTTATTTTCACCACATTTATGACTTACTTTACATCTCTGGATGCAAATGTACATCTCCATCAATATCAACATAATTACACATAGTATATATTTTATAAAGCAAAAGCAAATTTAATTGCGTAATTACATAATTCCTGATTACAAAGTCGCAAATACGCCTAATGGCTAAAAAATAATAATTTCTTTTTCTTTTTTTTTTTACTTTTTTTCCCTAATAATGACATAGAGAACATAGGAAAATGTACTTAATAATAAAAATACACTTAGTATCATTTATTAGCTTAAGTTCCTGTGTGTTTAAAATAGATGTTGTTTCTTCAAGAAAGGTATTGTGTATGGTGTTGTAATTCCAGATACAATTCCAACTGACATTTGTGCCTAATAACGCACACCAGGAAGTATACAAATGCAAAATAACAGTTGATATATCTTCCTATTACATTCTTCCTCTGAATCTTCACTGTCTAAAAGTTACAGGCCATGTACATTTTCTTATATCAGTTTACATTTCCTAGTAGGTCAGGATACAAAACTTATTATTTTGGAAACCATTATCTTTTCTACAAAATTAAAGCTTATACCCCCCCCCCCCCATTACACATAAAGGCAGCTATCCTGCCTTTCATAATATTTTATGAATGCTACCAAACCTTCAGCAGTGAAGAGCTTTTAGCTTTAGCTACCATCACCTTGGTTTAGGTGACTGACAGCCTGCCCACAAACCTGAATTGTGTCCTTCACAAAGCAATTGAAGGAAGCGGAAGAGGTCACATATGAACTCATCATCCTGCATCACCTTTTCTCCTGTAGAAAGGCCAGACGGAAGCAGATTACCTCAGGGTGCCAAGTAACACCCCACAGCCCCTGAAGAAAATCTCCGTATTTAATTTTCAGAAAGAGAGAAGGGGTGAGAGAATGTGTAACTACCAATCTATCTGAAGCACAAACACTCGTGCTTTGCAGACAGTCACTTGGTTAAAAAAAGCCCAAAACAAAACAAACAAAAAAAAACAAAACCAAAACAAAACAAAAAAACCAAGAAAACAAACTTAACTTCTGATTTATAAATATGGCAGCATGAGCTTGGCAGCATTTTACCAATAATCCATTTTACATTCTTGTTTGGCTTTGCTGAGCATGAATGCTGCATTACATACAAAGCTTAGAATTGGATTAATTTGATTCCCATTCAAAACAAAACATGGTACTTTAAAAGTACATAGAGATTTAATCAAACAGTAATGAAAACCATTCTCAAATAACTATTAAATTTTAAAATACTGTAAAATTTACAGCTCTGTGTGTATTCTCAAGAATCATCTGAGCTGAAATATTTGAGGATTCAGTACCTGTCTGCCGCTGACAAAAAATGGATCTCGGGCACTTGTCTCCCCTGACAAAATAAGCTAATGAACTTATGACAAACTAGAACAAGTGTCAATGTGATTTATTTAATTAGACTCTCCAGTTCATTTTTTGGCAAACAGCTAATATGCAAATGTATAAAGCTTCAAATAATTTTCTTGATTCTTCACAGTAAACAGTATACTAAAAACTCCTCAATTAACACACTGTTATTTCAATTGCTACAATGCATACAGTTAACTGTAAACTGACGTGAAGAGAAGAAACAACCACTCACCCACGAAAACAATCACAACCTAGGAAAATGTAAAACAGCTAATAAAACAACACAGGAGGACAACACCACAGGTGCTCATAACAATGAAGGCCACCTACTGAAAGGAAATTCCAATTTAAGACTTTGGAAAAGTATTTGGAATGTGTATGGCAACAAAAATGAAAGGCATAAAAAAACTTTTTTAGAATATACATCATTTGATTATGTGGCCAAGCGCTATTTGTAGATAATAGAAGGAAAGAAGATAAAAATGTAAGCAAACTACAAAAGATTTTGGAATATTTTATAACTGAGAAGATACTTTAGGCTTTATTTGAACTTCAAAATCCCATGTCTGCATAAGAATAGTTTTAATGTGCAAACAGAAGGAAATCAGAAGAGTAAATTAATTACAATTTAAAAGTTTAAAAAAGCTTTCTTTCAAAAAAGTTTTAGACAATAATAACATAATTACTGAAATATTGGTATACTGGTAGAGAACTAATTGTAAGATACATTTATAAATTATTACATTATTACAATTACATTATTGCAGCTTGTACTGGTTTTGGCTGGGGTACAGTTAAACGTCTTCATAGCAGCTGTGTTCCTATGTTTTGGATTTGTGGTGAAAACAGTGTTGATAACACAAGGATGTTTTTGTTAGTGCTGAGCAGTGCTTACATGGAGTCAGGACCTTTTCTGCTCCTCACACCACCCCACCAGTGAGTGGGCTGGGGGTGTGTGAGAAGCTAAGTGGGGACACCACCGGGACAGCTGACCCCAGCTGACAAGGGATCCCATACCATATGGTGTCATGCTCAGCATATAAAACTGGGGAAAGAAGGAGGAAGTGGGGGACATTTGGAGCGATGGCATTTATCTTCCTAAGTAACTGTCACGCGTGACAGAGCCCTGTTCTCCTGGAGATGGCTGAACAACTGCCTGGCAAAGGAAAGTGGTGAATGAATTCCTTGGTTTGCTTTGCTTGCATACAAGGATTTTGCTTTATGTATTAAACTGTGTTTATCTCAACCCACAAGTTGTCTCACTTTTATCCTTTTGATTCTCTTCCCCATCCCATGAGCGAGCAAGCAGCTGCGTGGTGCTTGGTTGCTGGCTGGGGTTAAACCATGACACAGCTGAATTATAAACGATTTGGAAAATACACATATTTTTTATATATATACATATATATTTTATATACATATACACATGAACCTGATTAGAAGTTTAACTTTACATAGAGTCATGAACATTTACATGTTCAAGATAATGGATTTATCAATCCACAGCTTGTGAATTTTGAAGCAAGAAGCTTCAGTAAAATGGTAGGATTGGGAAGAAAAAGCATTTTTAAAATGAATATGAATACTTTAAAAGTACATAATTTCACTCTTTCCTGTGCCATCCAGGCATAATGTTTGGAATTAAGAGCACATATCACCAAAGCATATGTCAATACAATTTCTTGCAATATGGAGAAAGATAAAATGCTTTGTCCTAATTCCAGATGTGTACTTATGGTAGTGGCGAGCAATATGCAATTCTTTCTCCGAGATTGAGTCAAATACTATAAATGACATTCTATGACACTTTTCTCTATCCCAGACATAAATACAAGTTATAACTTTTGCAGTCACAGGAGACTGAAAACGCTTTCAGCTAATTAAACACTGAAAAATAAATTCCTGTTTCTGTCAGTGCTGATTAATTTACATGTACTATATACGCCCAAGGCAGGAAGAAAGTAAAATCAAAAGGTGTCTGTGCACTTAAAACCATATTTTTCAGCATTATTTTGAAGTTCAGCCCTGCAAGATACTTTCATATGTTGCTGGTCAAAGGCCAGAGTACAGAATATTCTGCAAGATTAGTCATGGGCTGGTTTTGGGTTTTTTTAATTTAACTGAAATCCTGTGATGCTTAAAGTTACACTTTAAAGTTATATGTGCTGTTGATCTAGGTGAATATTTATATTTTGCAAAAATAAGCATTACAGAATGCCAAATACTTGGTGAAGCCCGTATCTTCACACATGGAATGTGTGTAGCTTGACTGCTGACATGGCAGTAATTTTTAAAAAAATAACTCAAGGAAAATTGCTGATACTGGTTTTCAATTTCGACAGCAGATCAAAATCTGACTAAAAGCAGTGCTGGTATTGACAAGAATTTGAATTTTCAGATGTTACTGAATGCAAGAGGTGTCTAACTGGCAACTACAGAACTGAATTGCAGATCCATTTATTTCTATAAAATCTAACAGGACAACCTTTGCTGCTGTGCACAAAGATTCATGCCGCTATACACAAAAATTTGCATAGACAATGTACTTAGAAACATAAATAATGCATACAGTTATCACTTTGGTTGCCACAAAACCCACATTCATTTATTTCTGTTGACACAATATATATCCTGGCATGTATCTGCTTAGATGGTAAAATGCTGCCATTGCTCATGCTCTATGTAAATAATATGGCTACACATAGACAGGCTTTAAGCCTGTAGTTTTGCATAGCTAGTAGCTTGTACTTATGATATACAGGAACAGAGCTATTGTGTAGGAAATTAAAATAAGACTGAATGACAAACTAAATATATGGGTTTTTTCCCTTGAAAGTGCATGTGTCCAACTTTACTAATTCTCTTTTTTTTTTTTTTTAATCTTTAATGGAAAAGATCTGAGTTCCATCACTACACTGAAACATTGGCTTGATGCTACATATTACAGTAATATACAAATACTTTCAGCTTTCAAAAAGGAACAGGGCTCCTTTGTGACAGCTGTTAAGCAAGAATGAAGCTCTCTCATGATAAACTACGTTAATTAATTCTTATCATAAGACCTGAGCAATATTGGATTGCATTGTCAGTGCCACATGCCTTTGAATTCTTCATAATCTGATTCAAATAAGAAAAGCTCTTGCTTTCTGAGTGATACTTTTAAATGCAAACACAGATTCAAATAGAGTGATACAAAGGTGGAAAACATCCTTCCAGCGTAGGCTACAGTAGACCATACAGAATTTAAACATCCACTTTTAAGTGTGACTAGGCTAGTGAAGGAAAAAAGTGTATTTATTGATTTCATATTTTTAATGGCTGAAAATAGCGTGATGTGTACCCCTCATTATAGATACATATTATAAGGCATGTGTACCACTCAGTTTCACAGAAAATCCTTTAAGACCTACTGTGAGATACAATTTTATTCTAAAATAATATTTTATTAAAATAAGCCTTCTGAGAATTTATGGACAACCAAAATAATGCCATGATTCAACGTCAAAAGATTAAAAATAAAAGTAGAGCTTTCCTAACAAAAAGAAAAAAAGAAAAAAAAGGTAAAACAATCTAAGCTTAAGCATCTTAAATTTTTTAGTTCATAAGTAAAACAAGTCTCCCCAAAGGGCAAAAACATTGCACTTTCAAGATTTTTGTGACCCATAGTGAAATAGCATAATGTATGAGCATTAAAGGAAAAATGAAAAACCACTGCAAGATAATAAGCATTTCTACATGTCTTTGGTTTTGCATCCACCTTTTTTGAAAAGGAAACAGAACAATGAAATCAAAATACATAAAAGAAGAAACAACATTGAATACATCACAAAAACAGGTAAGAAACATATTTGCTAAAGAACCATCAATGTTGTTACCAGTGGGGGTTCCAGGGTTTGGAAAGGGAAGGTAGTACCAGTAAGAGGAATATCAGGACAAGGAGCTTATGATGTGGACAGCACAAAGAAACAGTTGGAACAGAACAATAAATTTCACATCTATGTTGACTCAGTATGGGGCTTTCTACCTATTGCCAAAGTTGACATGGGACCAGAGACAAGTACTGCCCTTCAGGACAAGTTGATTCTATTCCCATAAGCGTCAACAGCAATTTTAATTTCACGTTGGCAAGAATAATTTCAGGCTTATAGCTTGTAGACTCAATGACAATTACTCATTATTACGCTTCTGCATCTGCCTGACATGAGAAACAAAGGTACAGTGCACATTTTATATCCCATCATTATCTTTGGAATCGATAAAATGATCTTTAATTGAGGATTAATTAATTATTCATACAGTAAATATCTCCTTTGAAAAAAAGAATGGGAGAAAACATTTCCGCATCTTCAGTACTTCATTTCTAGCATTTACAGATGGTTGTTCATAAGACTGCAAACAGACATGATCTTGGGTATCCCATAAAAACTAGGATACTTTAAAACTGTTCACTACAGGAGTTTCCCAACATACACACTGGCTAGGCTTTCATAATGCTATCAGGTATTAATACCAGTACCTGTACAATTCTTATGTAAACTACTTTTCAATGAATTGAAAAGGTGTGCTTCGTGATGCAAAAAATATAAATGAAGGTAGCATGATGTCAAGAGTAATGTAACCCTAAAAGGAAAAGTATACTCTTTTTGGTTGGCTTTGCTTTGTTCCGCTTTCTTGAGTTTTTAATAGCTGCATATTAATACATTAAAAAGTGCTGTTAGCAAGTATTATCCCTTTGTGCCAAGAAATCTTAGACATAGTGTGATTACCATATTAATTGCTGCGCCTCAGTAACAAAGGAAATGAAAACACATTATCCTAAGTGTAGTACTTTGTTAATCTGCCAAATAAAAAATTTCCAGAAAAAACAAATAAAAATTCAGATCATTCCTCTCCCAAATATTTGGCTAATGAAAAGACATCTGCTGTATTTGAGCTTATTGATTCTGCTGACTGGTATTCTGTATTCTAAATTCTAATTTCTCATGGGAACAGGAACATCTCATTGCAACTGCTCCTAAAAAGCAGGTAAGGAACCTTTGAGGTATAGGAACTTTAATACATCGAGCAACTTTTGAAGCAAGGAAATTAACATGTAACACCTGTAAACATTATTGATTCCTCTAAATAAGCAATGCACCACCTCCTACTTCTATCAACTCCTGACTGCATTAGACAAACCTAGCCAGTGGCAGGTCCTCTCCCTACTAACCACCCTCAAATCCTCACTGGATCCACCACTGATTTCCTGTGCTTGCACAAATCAATGCAGCGATAAAGCCACTTTCAATACACAACAAAAATACTACAGGAGGACTATTGCACAAGGCTTTGTGTATGTATAAGTACATATATACTTTTTCAACATTCATCCATCGCAAATATTGGTCTCACTAAAATGGAAAGAAAGAAAAAATAATAAAAAAAAAGTTTTAAAAAGCTTGCTGCTCTTACATCTAGTGAGCCAGTCACTGTGCAAATCCTGAGAAAGGGAGGAAGAACAAAGTGGGTAGAGCTGACACATAAACAAGAATTTTGGAATGCATAATAACAACAACCTCATAGTTTAACAGTCTTACAGGAACATAAAAATCTCATGGTATTCAGGAGCTGTACAGTGCTGACACAAATCTAAGAGCAGGAAAAATAAAGAATAGGCAGTTGTTTTTAATAATTACCACGCTCATGAGTGATGACTGAGGAAGGGAGGAGAGGACAATTAGTTCAAAGAAAAAGAAAGAGGGGAAAAAAGAAAAAAGTTGAGAAATTGGTTTTAGCAAATACAAAATATAGTTAGCATTGGGTTTGGCAAAATCAGTTCTGTACTAAAAGAGAAATCTTAAATAAACAGAAAAAAAAAGAAAATCCCTCAAATGAGAAAGCACAAAGATACCCTAACACAGAGTCGACTATGCAGCATTTAAAGATCTATTTACAATTAGATGAAAAATCAGCCATTTCTAGAAATAGAGGGAGCAGTCAAAAGAAATATTAGCTGATATCTTGACAGTCTATTTCAAAATCCAACATTATAAATAATAAATTTAATTATTTAGTAGCAGAAATGCTGTCCAAAAGGGTAAAACATTGTGCAGAATAACAGTCGTAAAATACGAACATAATGGCCAAAACATTACATGCCAAATACCTGCATCGGTGCTCAATCCACAATCTTGTGATCAAATTTTACCCACATGGGTTCACTTTATTTTGTTTACTCATACAAGTCTAGCAAGGTTTGATCTACAATTTAAACTGTGGGAGCACCTTCAGAGAAGCAGTATTTATGATAGGTCTTAAAGTCATTCAGTCAAATTTAGAAGTTCATAATTTTGATTTGAGACATGTAGTTGAATATTCAGGAAATATGCCACATAAAAGAGCTACAGGCAAAATAGCCAATGAGATACGCAGTATTGCAAATATGAATTATGAACCCCCAAATGCAATAATGATTATACAGTCAAGCTTTTTTACCTTGTTTCTAAGATAAAAACATGCTAAAATATTAGGTCACTCTAGGACTGAAATATAAAAATGCACCATAAAAAATACTGAAGATAAGGGGAGAAAATGTGCTTTGGTAGCTCTATTAAGTCACATAGACATGAACCTAATGTTTCCAGACAATCACAGTAAGGGAACAGTAGAACTTACTGTCAGACAGAAGAAAGAAATTGACAGTGAACTGACAACACAAAGCATAGAAAGCCAAATTGATTCTAATTCAAAAGTAAAGTAAAAATTTCATAGTATTTCCCCCAAAGACAAACAGAAAAGAATTATTTCAAAGAAATAGTTTTCCCAGCAGACTTTTTTCCAAACAGCAGATCCAGTTCCCTCCACCTTTGATATTTAACTTATGCCTTAACTAAATTGTCTGGTTTTCATTCCAGCCAAGACAATTTAAGAAATCAGGTGGGAATTCTTAATATCATTTTATGCTGAAACTGGTTAGGGATTTCTGAAATGTTTTACATGGATAAACACTGCTGTTTTTAGCTAGAATCTGTTTTCAATTTTACACATAATGTCTTCACTTCTTCAGAATAATGGGTAAGAGTTCTCCGAGACCATTCTGAAACTCAACACATGCTAGTGATTTACTATTGACAAGCATGCGCTTAGGTAGGCCAATTAAATAGAAACCACTCTTAGGAATCATATTTTAGCTTCAGCCTCTAGATATATCTTTACAGGGTTCTTTCAAGTTTGGCTTGCTTCTGCAAAATGTGAAAGAGAAAAGTTCAGAGATCGTTTCTGTTAAATCAATAGTACCTGATCCCTCTTCAGTCACCATCCCAAGGCCTTCTGCTTTGTTCTGACGTTCAAATGCATTTAGGTCAAGAACACTGCAATGAGAAAAATGCCATTTGTCCTGTGATTAATCAAATAAATATGTGTAATATTTCATTTTATGAAAGATAGACAAGAATTTGCAATTTCACTTAAGTATATAATCATACTAGTGCAAGAAGATACATTTCAGTGACTTAATATACGTGTCTGCTACAAGACTACAAAATTCAGTTCTACAGACTTAACCTGCTTTTGCCCTGCAAATGACAACAGATTTTAGCTTTTTACGACTGACCAAAAAAACTGAATGTCTATGATATACATACTCATTTTACAAAGAAGCCATATTATTGACTACTTTTACATAATAGCCCAGTTCATCCCAAGCATCAATGTCCATCAAGAAACTGTCTTTATAAGCTCCATTCCCTGAAAATTCTGAAAAACTGAAGCTGCCAAAATGGAATATATATTCAACTAATCAGATTTCAGGTACATATATGCTTGCATATTTTTATTTGTGACTCTACAAAGTTCTGCCTTTCATGGCTTAGCATGTCAGCTAACCATGAGTAACTTTTGTTCATAAGCAAGAATGTTTATGGAAGTCAGATGAATGTAGATGAACTACAGCAGCAGTTCTGATGGCAAGAAATTTCACCAATGCTTAAAAATTAACAAATTTCAAAATTTTGGGCTAAGAAAATGTAAAGAAAAACTATATAACATGGTACCCTTGACATAAGAGAATACTGAACCGCTTGATCCAAGAAGCGCTTTTAATCCTATGTTTTATGTTCCTTAACACATTAGTTACATAATACGTAATATATAAACTATTGATACGGTTTAGTCTTAGGAATTGCAGATATGTATTTATATATCAAATTTATATGAACCTTCGTGAAACATGTACGGACAAAAAAGTCACAGTATCTTCACAGTTTATTAAAACACAACATTTCATTCTTTTTTTTGCCTTTTAAAAGGTCCTATTAATATTTCTCGTAAAGTTGGGTTTTCACAAAATCTTTATGATTAGCTAACAGTGATCATTAATTTGCTCTCCCCAGGATTACAGCATACACCAGAGTTAAGAATTTGCCCAAATGAATGCTCTTAACTCTGGTGCTGTTTTCTAACATACCTCAAGTAGACAGAAATGCCATATGCAGCTGTGAAAAGAGCTTTTATCAAGGTTGATATTTATCAGATGAAGATTTTCATACCATCAGCACCACCTTGTCCTTTATCCCAAATCCAGCACACTGAAGTCCCCAGGTACTGTTTCCAAGAAGTATGTAGAGGTTCTTTCCAAAACTATAAATACTGTGGAATAAAACCTAAATACACTAATCAATTTTTAAAGTAGGCATTTTCTTACCTACAGGACTGCATAAGACCAGCAAGGCTCTGAAAAAATCCTACATCCTTTTTATCCTTGAGGTAGTCAAGCATTTTCTGCAGTAAACACAAATAATTTATGCACAGAATTAATATTTATACCATGTGTTGATCTAGTTAATACTACATGGATTCTAGATTACTAGTGATCCTGGTGTTTTGAAATCTCCGTAATATTTACAATTCATATAAAAGAGTCTTGCAAAGAAAAACCCAGGTATCAAAGATAAAAAGAACATTAATGCTCATATCCTTTACAGAAAAGAAGGTCATCCATTTTGACTATTCCTTCCTAAAACATGGAAAATAAATATAATTACTAAATTTAATACAGCCAGCAGAATTTATTGTTCAATATAATTTTGCTACTAGTAGGCCACAAATTTGTACTGACACTACTGTTTCAGCACTCAGTTTGTTTTAGATTATTTTAGCTGCAACAGCACATTATTAGTCATATGAGTATTTTTTAAATTTGTTTTCACTTTACTGTAATGTGCAATACCTCCCTGATAATAGATGGCAGTAACAAGAAGTTATTCAGTGGAGTAAACTCTGATTCTAGAACGTAATGTGTTGTTGAGTGAAGATTCAGGATTATAACAGGAGTCCCAGTTGTGAACAAAAATCACAATGTTCAAAGATTAATCTTGGAAGGGATACTACAAGGATTCAGACTGTAAATGAGGTAAAATTCTCTTAGCAAATAGCCAAAATAATAGGAATAATGGATAATAACGAACCTTCAAAATAAAAGAGCACATAAGCAGATAGTTTGAAAGGTTATCAACAAAACCCCAAGATCACAGAAAAAGAAACCACCATCAACACCACCATACTCATCAAAGCAAAGAACTCCAGAAGGTGCTGATGACAGCTTTTCAAAACCACTTTAGTACATCTCCCCCCACCCAAATTATTCTTCCCAAGGAAGACTGAAGATCTGATCTTAGAATTTAAAGGAAAATGAGAAAGGTGAGCATAAGACCAGAGAAAATGGGTAGAAATGAGCCAACTGAAAAAGCAGCAAATCTAACTGTATTACTAATACTTAAGACAGTAGGAAAGATTATACCGTAGTAAAAAAAAAAATCTTTACCCTGAGGGAGGTGATATACTGGAACAGGTTGCCCAGGGAAGTTGTGGCTGTCTCATCCCCCGCACTATTCAAGGCCAGGCTGGATGGGGCTTTGAACAATCCAATCTAGCGGAGGGTGTCCCTCCTCATGGCAGGGGGGTTGGAACTAGAGGATCTTTAAGGTTTCTTCCAACCCAAACCATTCTACGATTTCATGAAAAAATCCTTCCCTCCCACAGAATTCCTCTAGAAGTTAATGATTTAACATAAAAATACCCTCTTTTAACTGAAATGCAAACCAAATTTCTGTTAGCCTTGTATCCTATAGGTTAATTATACATATACAAATAAATATATACCTAGCAAAAAAGGCACTTCTGTATGCCATTTTCTTGCTGAGAACAAGAGTAAGAAGATAAACAGCATATGACAAATAGTCACATCACATAATTCCCCACTACAATAATAATAACCAAAGTACAAAGATCAATAATGACTAGAATAGGTAAAAATAAATTTGTACCTTACCTGTTGAACAGTAGAATTTCCTCCATTTAAGATAGCAATCCCTAGCTTTAGGGTAGCTGCAACCATTGGACCCATCTCACCTTAAAATGATTTTAAAATATACTTTTAGATCATATATAAAATTAAGAATGTTCTGTTAACATATCTGTACAATGCAATACATGGTAATTTATCAGGAGAGGTCTTCTTTTTCTCTTGTAAAACAGACCTTTGTTTTATGATCTATAGTGTAACTGTATCTTCCTGAGTGGCTACAGACATAATATAATGTATACACAGTACACAAAAGAAGCAAAATATGACAGGACGAACTGAGCTCAAAGAATATGAAACGTTTCATTCACTAGAGCGTCCAACAATTGGTTTAAGGCTGGGTGCACAATTTAAAGATAGCTTTCAAGTTTAACAGTGTGTCCCCTCTACCTGCTGGCCTAGATATTTTTTCCTGTTTCTTCAGAAATTTACAGTGATCTACAGCATTTAGTTACAGTAAATAAAATTTTTAAATAGGAATTCTTAAACCATCACTACTGTAGAAACAAATCACAGAACAGCCCATGAAAGCATCAAAACTTAGAGTAAGATGATGTCTATGGGACAAAAGAATACCAATAAAGTAAGTATTTGGGGATTAGTGGCAGAAAAATCTGTAACTACTTCGGAACTGTGCAAATGCCAGAATTTAGGGCCTTTTTTTGTCACTGCTTACTGCTAAAGCTATAAACTTTTTCACACTTCCTCTCAATCATCACTAGAAAAAAAATATTGTTATTATTATTAACAACAATATAACCTGATGAGAATTATTCATTAAACTTTCCTGGATTAGCTGTCAATAATTTTTGAAACTTTGGATGCACTTTGAAAGCAAACTTCTTTAATGCCAAACCTCTTAAGGTTTTGCCCTCTAAGAATTACAATCATTTCAAAGACCATTGGAAATAAGGTTTAATATGGTATGTACATAACAAAACATTACCTTTACTAGCACTGATTGTCTGTAGAACCATCTCAGCAGCACCTCGGTCATGCAATCTGGCTTGCTGATACAGAAGTTTTTGCTTTTCCATTTCTTTTTCCTGAATAAAAATTCCAGACATTTAAGATGAGGATTTCAGTTAACACCAGTTCACCAAAGATTTTACGTTTTCTCTTAGTATATGGGCTCTATGGCAACATCATGGACCATTCAATACACACAATGCCACTGAACAGGTATTTAATGTGTTCAAGTAATAGTCTCCCTTTGGTAATTTTGTTTATTATGCTTTTAGCAGTTTATCTGAAAAGAGTCATCTGTATTGTAAATCATGAAGTTAGTTCAAAGCTCATATTCATGATCTATACTGCATATATCAAACTTGCACTTTTGTGCAGTGATTTTGTGCAACAGTTCATATTCTTAATAATCTGCTATACTGTGACCATAACTTCATACTGCTCAGTATGCGGCTCTTGAGTTGCAAGTTGTTGCTGAATACCAGAGTAACAGAAGCATCTCAGAAATTTTTTCAAAACATATAATATTACAATATAGATTGCCCACCTTTCCAACAGAATACTTGATAGAATACACTGTGCTTTTATATTTTACATTTTCTAGCGGCAACAAACAATACTGCATGGCGTTGCTTGAGCAATGGTGAAGTTTGTTCTTTATAATTTAAACTACTACCGAAAACATAAAGAACATAAAGAGCAAACATAAAGGCACAGTTAATTCCACATGAGTTTGAATTTTCACCAAGTTAATTGAAGTTTACTAGAGAATTGAGGATGACTAAGCAGTATAAGTTGCAAAATGGAAGTTGCATAGAGCCCTATGACAGTGAGTCCATCAGATGGTGTGGTAAAAAGCTTAGTCAAAAGGAACATGACACAACCAGTTAGTATCATGTCCAAAAACAACGCCCAAAACATGTATGACCTAAAAGCAGGAACAGCTGCAGCAGAAGTAGCCAGAATGACAGCTTTGCTGCCATAAACTTTCCATCCAATTTACGGAAAAAAGACATTGGAAGATGGAAGAGGTTTAAAAAATGAAGGCTTGCTAAATAGAGGGTATGAATAATAAATTAAAAAAGAAGAGGTAAAAAAGAGAAATATGTTCAAATGAATGAAAAAGAAACCTTTAACTCAAAAGCAAACCAACACAGACATTTATGCTGTTACCAGAGAGTTCTCGCCGAGGCTGGCAAATTTGTTTCTTAAATCTTTGATAATATCGTGCTGCGGAAACAAAATTCATCAGGGTTGTTGTTTTGGGTTTTTTTTCACACTATTAGCTCTCCTGAGGTTAAATTGTATCTTTATTTTTTTTTCTTTAAATTAGGTGACAGATCTAAATGGAGGCACAAAAAGGAAAAAAAAAAAAAATGGCAGCTTTGCTTCATATTTAGCCATGCTAAGGTTTGAAAGATTTGCCTTCATGTTTAAACCTCTTCCTGTGAATTCAACAAAAACAAAACAGAAACATACACACACACACCCCCCACCAGAAAACCATGACACCACAGGCTCACTACAGCTACAATAATTTTTTCTTTTTTGCTTTCAGATTCCACTGAAAATTAATCAGTGTTTATCTTTTAAAAACTATTTCCTATTTCTAGCTACTCTTAGTTTTAGACCCAACAATCTTTCATTTTTCTGTCTTTGCAAATTCACTTTCGTTCACAAGCCTAACATCAGCAATACTGCTTTCATTATACAATATTTTCTCGTAAGTTTATGAGAATGCTTAGAGTGAAGATGTTTCTGCATGATCTGCAGACTAAAAGAATGGGTATTCACACTTCTTACAATGGCACTATAGAAAACCCAGCAGAAACAGCCATTGCAAAACAGCTTCAAGTGAGAAAAGTGGCATTTTCCACAGAAATCAAGCTGCCTAGGTAACTAGTAACAAAGCAAACAAACAAAAATAAAAATTCACCACCAAAACCATACCACAAATCTTTGTTCTAAAAGCAACCATTCCTCTGTTGATAATCACCAAAGATCACACTCCTTCTTCAGCTTGACAATGCTTTAGCACTGATGTTTTCTGTATGTAATGTTAATATATATAAAGAAAATCCAGACTATTTTATTTATCTTGGCTGTTTTCCACTTATATGGGAAAAAGCTGACCACCTAGAAATGCACATACATGTATTCCCACATTATAGACTTTCTCCAGCAACCTATCAAACCAAGAAAACTTGCTCATCATACTTTTTGGAAGTAGAGACTCAAACATTTTCTACTTCATTCTATATAGTTTTGGTTTTAAACTGTTACAAGCAGCCATATGCCAAAAAACCACATTGGGATAAACTGCAAGTTTTAGCTTGACTTTGTAAGAAACAAACTTGCAAAAACTAAATAGGAACTTTAACTGACAAGTGTGCACTGCAATTATTTCCTCGTAATCCATATAAAGAGCGATTCTTGGAGAGAGCCATATGGAGAGGTTCGTTTGCTGTTACCACTAAGCTCCCAGCCATGGAGTGCAGGTGGTAGCACTCTTTATGTATTTTTTAATATAAAACTTTAAAATGGTTAAAGAGTAAACAGAATAAAGAAAAAGATGAAAAGGGAAGAAATTACTTTAAACTCAACTATCCTAAGATGAATGCTTCTCTTTTGAATTATCATATTTTGAAATTTTCAAGACCTCTGTTTAGTCCAGAGAATAAGCCCTATTAGATAGGTATCACACAGGCAAAACACCTGTTCATTTCAGTGTCAGGCATGCATGAGCACAAGCTATATATTAAAGATAACATCAAGTACTCAAGCAATTTACTCAAGCACGTTATATATATTCATATATATATTATAGAGAGAGCCTTTAAGATCAATACATGCTGGTTTATGATCTATGAAGTTGAATTTTTCCTTAATCACTCATTTTGGACTTCTTCAGCTCTAAAAAGCATATACATGAAATGTCTCCATTTCAGCCTGCAGCAATATCTTTACTGATGAACTGACAAAGTATTAAGTCTCTAAAAGGAAAAATACTGTATTGGGTGACTTTCAAAATCTTTGTGTTCTCAGTTTCCAACGTTTTTCTCCAATAGTACACAGCTATGAAACTACACATTACTTCCAAACTGAGTCATTCCTTCTTGTTTAAAGTTGGGTGACAAATTTGATGTATTTGAAATAGTCAACACAGATGTCTAACTCTCTGTAGGAATAATAAAAGAAATGGGTAAGGGATTGTTTAGAAGATTCCACTATGTCTGGAATTGAATCAGCTGGAGCAGAAAATCTTACATACATGGATAAGTTAGTAAGATTATTATGTAAACACTGCATTAAAAATAAGCAAAGAACTTGGAGCTACAAATGGTCACTTAATCATTGCAAAGTATTTGCTCTTCAATATACATCACTCCTTTACTCCAGGACTGCGCAAGGCCATGCCTTACATAGATCTCTATCAGTTATGTTGTGCAACAGCAGTGACCCGTGGTGTTTGACTTGAAACACAGGGCAGATGGGAGTCTGGGACTGCTCTTGAAAAGTACGCTACTGCTGGTATAAGCAGCAGAAACAATGTAGGGGAAAAAGATGCTGATAAACACAGAAGATGGGAAGCAGCCAGAAGACCCAACGAAATATCTTAATGAACAGCCTAAAATCATCATTTATCACTAAGCCCCTGAATGGAAACTCAGAGAAAAGCATGGGTATATTGTTCACTCTCTCATTGCAAGAAGGCAGGTTTGACAAGATGTTCTTTAAAGGTCCCTTCCAACATAAATTATTCTATTATCCTATGTACAAATAACTTATCCTGTAGTCATGGAGAGTGAAACCACATATTAGGCTGCATCTATTCCATTATGGATAAGAAAAACCAGTAAGAAACACATTTTTTTGCATACTATTGGAATTTGTTATTCCTAAGAACTGATACATTGATCATGGAGTCTGCCTTTAATTCTTACCATTCTTTAACAAACATAGTTACTTATTGTAAATGCATGGTATATGGTCACTTCATTTATGTAGGCATTGTGATAGTGAGTAAACGGTAGAAATATCCAGTGGGCGAGTGCATTAAGAGCTTGCATTATCTGTATGTAATGACATTTGCAGGTCTTTCTGTACTGAGATAAAGCGACTGCACAACGTATCACTTTGACAAAATTCTACTGATTACAAAAGTTTGTCAACAAAGTCGCTACAAGTAACAGGGATGAAGAAAATTGACATAGGAAGCTCAATCTCCCCCATTTCTTTTCTTCCTGTGAAGAGCCAATTTAAACCAACTGATTTTAACAAGGTGAGCTAGGTTTTGACTCCTTTTTTTGAGTTCCCATCCTACATGTATTTAGCGCACATTAATATGTAGCAAACCAGTAAAGTCAGTGACTCAAATGCAGAAACCTATTTGCATTCAACTAGTGAAATGGTTTGCTTGGAAAGCATTTCCTACCAGATAGAATCAAGTGGGACAGAGACACCAGCTCTACAGGGAGTCAACTGAGCGTCTGTTTAATATGACAGAAAGTTAACTCAGAAACAAAGGGCAAGGAGCAAAGAAAATAATAAACATTCCAAGCAAATACTAGCAGGCAAATGAAGACAGAAACATAGTAACATGTAGGTAACTTTATTGTGGGTTTATATTGTGACCTCCCTACTGCCCACACGGTGATCCCAATATAGATTATTTGTACAAAAATGAGACTCCACTGCATGAGATATGGGCATGAAAATTGTCGATAAAATACACTTGTTTTTATCACATTCTAAGTTTCCCCAGAGGTCTCTGTTGCTCTGACTGTGAAAAGATTCAGGACTTCAAACCTCACACATTTTTAAATTCTAGAAGAGTAATAGAGTTTTATTCCAATGCAAACTGAACCACCAGCCTTTTCACACACACATAGAACATGGAATAAAAGAACTGCTTCCAACATTGAAATTTGAAATAGATTGACAGACAGAAACACACAAATACACACATGCACACACAGAGCTGGTATATATGGTCTCCTATCCTTACAACTGTTTCTACAGCTGTTTCCTGTCACGTATGAAGGAAGAAAATATTATATGTTGTCGAGAAGTTTAAAAAACTTCTTCATCAGCAAGACAGAAAATCTTCTATGGAGCATATGGCATTTACTGTATGGTAACCAGTAGGCAGACTGATAGACATGTAGTATTTGAATAGCTGAATTAATGAAATAAACAAGGAAGAAATAACATTAAACAGCTTATATACTTTCAGGAGGGAGTGTTGTAACATGTATTTTGTGTTTGTGGCAATTAAAATACCTTTTAAATAATTTTTTGTGAGTTTCTCTGAGCACATTCATCTTCCAGGGTAATGTCTTTGTTGTATGAAGGTGGAATTGTACAAACATTTGTGCGAGTGAGAGTGAAGCTGATTCTGAAATACATCTTTTCTTTCCACAGCCATATGAGAACCTCTTTCTTTTGTGAATTGAATGTTAATAGAAGAATTAGCAAACAAAGACAAAATCATCTCTCTCTTTTCAACGGAGAAGGCTATAATTGTTCCCTATGCTGCCACAAGCTACTGACTGAAATCTGATCATCAGCTAAAGCTGCGCCTTCCCAATCTCAAGCAAGTCATCTCTACTTAGTCTAGCTGCCATCAGCCACAGCACAACTGACTAGAGCTAAATGTCTCAGAACAAAAAATTTGCTACCCCACACACCATATCTCCTCTCGAAACATCAACCTTGCAGAGCTCTCAGCAAGCAGCCTGAGTCAACAATGGGAACTGAGACTTTTACTTGCATGAAGTAGGCAAGTAGGTTGGTGCTTAAGCCATGGGCCACCTTTTAGAAACAAATGGTGAGACTTTCATTGATGAGACACGAAAGACTGTGTTAGAAAATGAGTCAATTACAAAAATTAATACTGAAATTTCAGAGCTATGGTTTTAGAGAAAACATGGAACAGCTAGGAATCAGGTCAAGTATAGAGTAGCTATGGAGCTCCTATCAAATACTATCACAATGAAGGCTGAGGAGTTCATCCATTCAAAAGTATCTGAATCACAGATAAGCTATAATGTAATTGATGGTCTCTCTGTCACAAATTTTGGAAAGAGAACTCTACTACACTATCAGAAATGCATGTTTGCCGAGATACGGAAGAAAAGACCAACTGCTTTCCCTTAAGAGCCAAATAATTAGTTTAATAATTCAAATTAAATTATAACCAGAAAGAAGATAACTGATGCATGAAAGGCAAAAACAGCAAAACAACATGAACAAGCCAAATGACACTTTTTTCCCCAAAATGGCAAGTAATTTTATATGACATATTTTCCATACATAATTCTTAGAGTCTTTAAAAAGAGTTTGTGCACAAGAAGGGTTTAGTAGAGATGTCATGCTGGAACTGAAACATTAAAAATGTTTTCAAGACCCTTTAGTTGAACTTATCCAAGATGATGGGCCTAAAAAAATCACAAAATTAGACCCAGACAAATACACACATATTTTTTTTATTTTACCTTGCTGCGTTGTGATCCTGTCACCTTAAGGAAGGGCAAGGACAAGAAGCGAAATAGTAATAAGAAAAAGAAGTCCAAAATTTTTTTTTCTGCAGGTGACTGACCAAATACATACACAAAATTGTCTTTTGAATAGATTAACACATTGTTTGTACATAAGTTTATTAGCTACAGAAAAAACAATAATGAAGAACAAATGAACAGGATCTTCTCTCAACAGATAAAGTTGAATGCTGAACAAAGAACCTATTATAATTTATGCAAGTACTAATAAATCTCTTAGTGATAAATTTGCTCATCCAGCTCAATGACTTCTTATTTATAAATTTTCACATTTATAAGCACAAGACTTTTGATACCTAACAAGCATGCATGGCCTAACTGAAAAAACGCTTATAGAAATAAATAGTCTTTGTTTAGTCAGTAACACATCACACATTGCATTTCTGGGGAGGGGGAAACACACCGAACAAAACAAAACCAAACTAACAAACAAACAAACCCAAAACCAAACTAACAAAAACAAAACAAAACAAACCCAAACAAAAAAAAAAAAACGAAACAAAAAAAAAGCAAACCACAAAAAAACTCCAAACACACACACGAAGAACAAAGCCCTGAAATTTTGATTCCTACCTAGATATTTACCAAGAACCAGAAATTTATATACTGGGTACATTAGCTGTAACTCGACTGGACTAATCTTCGGAGTGACTGAAAAGAATTTGGTATCGGTATTTTGTCAAATTTCTGTATACAGCCAGATAGGGAATACGTACTTAAATAATTCAGTGCTATCTCATGCAGCATCATGTAGAAAACATACAGAACATCTGATGTGTACGAAAGAATGAAAGTAAATATGCTCCAAACCACTTCTCAAAAATAAGAACAGCACAGGTAGTTTTATATCAAACCAATTAGAATATATATAAATATTTAAAATGGCATGCATTTCATGTTTCTGCATTTTAGAAAAGGTATTAAATATAAATATTGAGTTTAAAGATAAGACATTTAATGTCAGAATTATAAGCTAAAATATACTAAAATATTAAATACGTTAACAAGCCAATTCCCTCAGTGCCCCTCAGAACAGAAAAAATTCTTGTAAACTCCATTTTATTAATGAAAAAGAGGGGCAGATCCCAGAGCAAATACATGACAAGGATTCATCTCCCACTCTTGTAATCAACTCATGTGTGTTTCCTTATACAGTGATGATCATAAAAATAAATCAATATTATGCAACAATAAATACAGATTTCCTACTCTCGACATAAGAAAAAGCTTGGCAGTACTGGTGAACAAAAGCTCACCTTTTACATAGAGGCACTAATAGATATGTGAACATAAAAATACTGTATAAACTGCTGGTACCGAATGTAAATTACTACTGCAAAAAGCAGCATTTCAGTATTTTAATGATCCAAACTAAAGGAGTACGTTACTACCCCTAATATTTCTCTTCAACAACTACAAAATTAAAGTCAATCAGAGAAACATGTATGATTCCATTAAATTATTCTCTCTATAATCTTACATTATTTGATAATACATATGCTTTTGTTTTACTACTACGAATCTGGTGACTCGTATCTGCCAATCCAGCTACTGGCATGCAGTTCCCTAACATAATAAGCTGCAGTAAGCCATGAACCAAGAAACATAAATGTCAATTGGAAGCTATGAAATAATGTCTAACGTGACAAGAAAAACAAAACAGAAGTATAACCTTACTTCAAAACTCTTCACTTCTTCTTCACCATCATCATCTTCTTCATCATGGCAGCTCTGATACCATGTATAAAGAAAACATTTATTGGTAAGTTGCGGGTGATGGTGGTGTGTCTAAGACTTAGTTTACTTTACGCATAATTTCTCTTGATTTTCTTCATTAATTTCATTAAAACAGAAAAAACGTACAAGACAGCAAAAAAAGTTACCTTTGCCATAATGTCAGCATAGGCCATATACAGGAAGTCTTCTTCCAATTTGCTGGTTAACAGAGAGAAGAAAGACAAAAGGAGTAAAATTAGAGCCATTATAGCAGAATTGGAACACCAAAATATCTTTAAGCACCTTAAAAATCTTTTTAAAGTATTTCTATGCCCATAATTAATTACAAAAGTCTTTCTGGAAAATTAGGACTGCATTAACTAATACAAACTGAAAAGTAAAGCCAGCTTCACAGTGCTCAGAAATTCATAAACACCTTCCAATGAAGGAAATGTAGTTATTTGTTTAATTATACCTAGAATATACTTACATCTCACATTCAGAATATAATCATTAATAGGGAATACAGTCAAAAGGGAGTGGTGTACTACGTCCTGCACACAGCATCTATGACTACAAGGAATTGTATAGGGGTATCTGTCTCTAGAAAACTCTTTGCATCTCATTAGCAGTCAGGTTAAAATCTCTTCACATACCACAGGCTAGAGTTGTGCTCACACTCACCATATGAACATGTTTTGTCCTAGCCTATGTAATCTCACTTGAACAAGACATACATAACTCCAAATACAGGAGTAATCTGAAAATCTGCATACACTCTGCAGTCTCCCACACCATCCCTACCATTTTTCAGTCAAGGCTGTTCGACTGAATAGCAGAATAAGTTGATGTAAAGGATCAACTCTTTTAAGGCTTTCATCTTCTTCCGCTGGTTCCTCCCCAGGTTTCTTTAGGGAAAAAAAGATTGTTAAAGTATATTCAATTATCTATAGTGAAAAATATTTACTCTGTGCAATTTATTAAGCATTAAAAACTTGCATACACAATTTTGATTTGGTCAGCCAGGAGGAAACAGGTTCTAAGCAAAGTATGAAAGCCTGAATCCTGACCATCTTTATGACCATGAAGACTTACAAAGATGATACTGTTTGCAAGGCTTTGTATTTCCTCTCCTCATAAAAATTAAACCTCTTCCCTAGATTTTGAAAATAACTTCAATCTTTTACTGCTGTTATCCTGAATGAGTGGCAGCCAGATGCCATAATTTGCTGCTACACTGTCTCTTTCTCTCAAGGTTAACAAACTTCATTAGCTAAAAATCAGAATCCTCTATTCCAAGTCTTATACCAAGTATAATGTTCATGCTGGAATTCTGAGAAGCTTTGAGGGAGAGGAAATCCAAGCTTGAATCTCACCAATAGTTTGAGACAGAAGGCGCCGTATCTATCAAAAACAGTAATACTGGCAGGATATAGATTTTTAGAAGATGACAGACCAACAGTGTGTAAAAAGTATTATATACCATTCAATAACATACACACACAAATAGGGTAATCTTTTTTTTTTTCTTTGTTTGTTTTTATTTGTTTGGGTTCTCTTTGATTTCAGGTTTAGACAGCTCTAATTAGTTCACCCTAGATGAAAAATGTAGTCCTAAACATTATAACGGCAACCACCAAAGCAATGCTTTGAAGAGAATCTACACAAAATCTGCTCTCTGGCTTCCTGTCTTTTGCCAGAAGACATTTAAAAAGTAACTTTTGCTTATAAAGTTATTGATAAAATCATTTTGGCCACACGTATTTTTCTACAAATTATCTGGTAGCTCAAGGAAAATTGGTTGCATAAATTAATTTATGCTCACTCCTTCTCCTTGTTTTCCCCTAGCAGGATACACTAAAGTATAGATAAAGAAGCTATGATAACGCCAGATGTTATCTGTACATTATAAGAGTTGGCCACATAACAGATATAAGGAAAATGGATTTTTGTCTATTAAAAAACAAAGTTGTGTGTGCTAGTGTCAAATACATTCCTGGGGGAATGCTTTTAGATCTCTATACCTCCTTCTAAAGTCCACCTTTCCCACTCAGCTGTACCAAACATGACTGGTTGCAGCTGAGAATTCACTTTAATTGACCTACATGTAAAATGACTGTTTCACATGCTAGTCTATGATGACCATACAATGCTCATTTCACATAGTGCAATATGAGACAGTATATTCAGTATCAATGGCAAGATCTGAACAAAGCAAATTATAATTTTAGTTATCTCATCATTATAGAGGTCTTCCCCTGCTCCAGATTTCAATCTCATTTATGATGCTGACCTTTCTCTTTAATTAAATGGCAGCCATCTATACTTAGGTTATCAATCAGATCATCTCCCTAATGTTATCAAAACTGATAAGCGAAAAGGCAGATGTAGTGCTAATGTTAGTTTTCATACATTTAATTATTTAATTAAATAGATTTAAATGGGGGATTGAAGTCACCAATAAGTTAAGTAGAACTCATTAAGCATAGTATGAACCCTAGAACGAAATGCTTTTCTGAAATTCTGGGAAACAAGTATTGTTAATTTCCAGTGTTTTGAGAAATTTGCTCTAATGTTAAAGTGTAAAATAAAAAGCTTTACCTGAATGTAACATAAGAAGATAAAACAAGTTTTAGTTGCCATTTCAAAATGCTGAAAATTTAAAAGATGCAATTTTTGTATAACCTAATTAATAAACATCCATTAAACATAAGTAATGCCTACCCACAAAACTAACCAATAATTTTATCATATAAGCTTAAGTGTTCATATAACCTGTTTAATTGAAGCAGAAGCATTTTAACTATTAATAAAGATAGTGTAGAATATTGTATGATTTTAATATAAAATATTAAAAATCTAGTTCCCTTAGAGGCTTGATCTGTTGAATCAAAATTAAGAATCAGCAGAATCAAACTCCTCAAATAGAGGACTTATGAATACATTTTTCTTTCACTATATAGAGATGGAAGAAGTGAAGCCACTTGTGCATAACAGACTTAAGGACAGAAGCTTTAGGGAACAAAACTGCAAGTTTAACCCAGTCCTCTGCTTTAGAGAATGCAAACACTCATCTCCCACATGCCAAAAAAAACTTTACTACAGGTCTACAAATTGCCTGGATCTGGTAAAGTCTAGAAAGAGGTAGTTTTTATTGAATTTCTCCCTTTAAATTATTCTCACTTAGCGGAAAAGTCAGCTCAAGATGCTCGGTCCCGAGATAGAACACTCTACAGCATACAACATTGTACTTTACTGACTACAGAGAGTTAAAGAATAGGAAGTTTTGGCTATATTTTCTGGGCTCTGGATAGTTTCAGTTTTCTACTTAACATGTGAACAGTTCAGAAACTTCAGATAATCATTCAAACATACATTACACAACCCAAGTTTCCTGCTTTGCCCCCTTCTAGATGGGTTCTGCCACCACAGCCCAGACTGTGATTCCATCTTGATAGTCCAAAAAAACTTTTAAATCCTTGCTATACCAGGGTGCAATTTCTCTAAGAGGGACAGAGAACCTTCACCGGTAGCATAACATCTTTCATGAAGTCAACACAAATCTGGGTCAGCCCCACAGATTTGGAACAGTAGAACCTCAATCTCTCAACTTCCAAGATAGTGCTCTAAAGCAGCAAGCATGTGATAGAAATTTATTCAAAAGACAGAGTTTTGTTCGCTCTTTTGAATGAAAGATGTAATGCATCTCTTCTTAAGAGAGTTCTGGAGACACTTCTCTGTATGCTTGAGAAATTAGAAGGAAATGCTTATAGTCCTTTACTAAAGGATCATATAGCAGCCGATCCAGCCTGTTTCTATCTTCTCCAAGAAAGTTTTTCACATAAGTTACCTGTCAGTAAGGAGTTCTGCATTAGCAAATATACAGTTTCATAGAGGAGGTAAGGAGATAACTCTAGCTGTCAGAGTATAATCAAATGACCATACTGACACAGGTACACACATGCAGAGAGTTATGTCATTCCACATGCCATATATACACACTCATGCTCTCAACTGTTAAAATGTAACTATATTTGACAACCTGCATTCCCTAAAATATTTGCAGCGTGTTGGGATACATGAAGGTATCGGTTTAAAAGTTTGTATACAAAGTAAGTATTTGCAGAAGTCTCTCGCTTTTTCACAATGCTTGATCGTAAAATATGAACGCCACAAAAAAGGAATTCTGCATGTGTGCAGGCAAAAACAAACTTCCATAGTCTGCTTATGTTGAGCCCATTGCTGCTGATTTTCTTTTCACTATTTTGATTCTTATTTTCAAAACTGTTCACAACTTCCGTAGCTGGTTTTCAGCACAAGTTTTAAAAATTAAAAGCAAAGTACTGTATCTTCTAGTAGCAATTTCCCAGTTAGCTTCCTCTATTGCAGAGAGCAGGCCCACCTCACAATAAAAAAGATTGATCTCAGACTGTGTTCTGTTGGATCTCCAAGGTCAGAATCATTTCCTAGTACTACTTCTCACCCAGCCTTCAAAAGAACTACCTTTCTGAGAGACAACTGTAACGGATGAGGACACAAAGCTTAACTGAAAATCACCTCAGGGATTTAGCAGGCTAAAGACATGGTTCTAACACTTCACTGCTGATAAAAATCCTCACCTCCCTGACAAGAGGATTTTTTTGTGAAGAAGAATCAGACTGCTTCTGAAGGACTGAATACATCTAGAATTCCTCTAGTTCATATTCTAACCTTTTGACTTAAATGGCTTTACAAAGTCTTCAAATACATAAAGGTTAACTGCAAAGAAAGAATAGGCTGTTCCCCTTCTCCAGAGGGCAGAAGATAAGAGACAGGGGAATGACAGCAACTGGCATGTAATTTACACAACAGTTTCAAAAGTTCTATAAAAGGTTTCTGAATGCTTGAAGCAGACTGCCTAGGGGAATCTGGAATATCCATCACTTGTAATTTTTAGCACTTGTCAAAGTGACTTAGATAAAAAGTGACTTGGTTAGATACAGCTTAGATGATGTCTTATGTACCTCACAGACTTATAATTATACAAGATGAATGTTAATCCACAACACACTCCCATGACCCTTTGTACCCAGACGTACTGCTAAGTCTTCTATCAGTTTGTCTTCAAAATAGTGCTCTTCTGTTTCAATCCAAGATTTATCATAGCCTTGAAGAAAAAGATTGACTGCCCGGTGCCTAAAAAGGGACATTTAAAACAAAAGCTGTAAACTTTTAAAGAGAATATTAAGTCAATATGAACTTGGAGAACTGTCCAGTCATTTACAAGGAAAGCAAAACTTCGATGGTAAAACCTGCCAAAGGCACCCTTTACAAATTAAGTTGACATTAAAATGTTCTGTGCAAAACTGTGTCACGTTAACTTGTAAAACCAGTATTGCATTAATAATTATTTTGCAAACAGATAATAAATAGAAATTGAAAGAAATTTAAACCCAAGTAAGAAAAAAAATCGATTTGTTACATTAGTGATTTTTATTTTTAATTTAAAATTATTTCATACAATTTAATTTAAAAAATGAAATAACTGCAATAGATAACTTTGGATTGTGCCAAATAATTGATTTTTTAAATGTTCAGTATTAGAATTACACATTTAAAATAATAGACCTTATTTTTTATTTTTAAACTCCATGAAATTAAATGAATGATGAGGGTAGGGAAAAGAGGGTAGTCTAATTATGACATTTACTGTTTTTTGGGTTTTTTTGAGGATTCAGTGCAAAATGGACTGTGTGACAATGAATTCTCCATGGATAATTTTATTAATAATTTATTTTTTTTAAACACCTGCCAGTCTCATATACTGAAAAGGAAGAAGTATAATTGAAATATACAGGAATGCTAGTTATGTGCAGGTGACCTACTTGAACAGCTACAAATGGAAATATTTTTGTTCTATTTCCAAGCCTCACTGCAGCCTCATTTCAACCTAGTGCTAGTTCTCATGCCCTTGCACTTCCTGGAACAGACTTTAAGATTCATCCTACTATCTACGGTAATAGGCATAATTTGAGGAAAACTTAGAAAATTATGATGTTGAAAAGATCCAGCATTCCAGAATTTTTTTTAGAAATTGCATGAAAGGACAGTTGCTTTTTTCTGAATGCTCATTCCTTCCAGAATCTCCAGATTCTGAAAGTTAGTCGACTACAGATCCCATTCTCTATTGAACAAGAAAGAAGAAACGAAGCCACAGGAAAAGGTGTGAAATGCTTTCAGTATGTGCATGTATTTCTTGTCTAACAGAATGCTCTTCCCAAAAGTACACAATAAATAGATACGTTTTCAGAAAAATTGTATCAGTTTATTTCCTCCATTTAGAACATTTAGCATCTAATAATTAAGATACCTCCATATTTCCAGAGCTACACCATGGGTTAGGGGGGAATGTATCTCCCAAGATAATATTACAGTGACACCAGTGTCAGTTTCTGCATTTATTTCTTATGAAAGCATCTACTTTTCAGAAAAGAAAACATACCAGGAGGATCACGTGGAATAACAGCAGGAGGAAAGAACCAGAAATTTAAAATTATGCTTTTTCATATTTGTTATTCTTTTCAGAAAATATATTAGAAGAAAGTAATTAGATCTGCTAGAAGAAAGTAATATACAAATACATTACCACTCAGTTTATCAGTTACCAGATTAAATGTTTTTATTCCTTTTGATCTCATCAAACAGCACTGTATGGACATAAATGCATTTGCAAAAAATAGAATGCATATAGCTCTCACCTTGGCAGATTATACAATGGTGCCATTCTAAAGCAGGCAACTACTGCTCTTTTCCTCTGTTTGGACAGCAGCTTATGCCACACTGCTTTTTTGGACCGCTGAGGATGCTCAACCTGTTACATAAAATACACACGGCAAAATAAAAACAATGTGGCAATGTCCCTACTGTCTGGGCACAGTAATGTTAATGAAAATGTGAGGTGACAGATAAATCAAGTGGAAAGATAACAGAATTATAACAGCTGGAAAAAAGCGTTCTAGAGAGAGATCAAATGATCAGCCAAATTGTAGAATCAGAATTTAGAATATAAACTTAAAAGCAAAAATCTCCCTTGTCTTGTGCGAGTGTGTTTGTGGGAGGTTTGTTTCTTTTACAGATGACTGTGCTAGTTGAATAATAGGTCCTTTGTTCTCCAACATCACTAAAGGAGCCAGAGTAAGTTAGTATCTCTATCCTTAAAGACTTGGTGATTCTCCTTTGTAAAAATATAAGGCATTTTATTTAAAATGTGTAGTGATGACGATGTTTATGTAGACTTATTATTCAACCCAAACAGTTATCCCAGAAGACTTTTCTAGTTTAGAGCAATACAAAAAATTATTTATAGTTAAACAAACATTAATTAAACAGACTAAAATACTGCTAAGCATTCAGTGAAATGGATAATTACACTTTTAAGATTAAACGGTGACATTCTAAAACAAGTTCCTTCCAAAAGATAAAATACTACTGAAGAATATTTGTTAAAAGAAAGGATAGAAAAGCCTTTACTGCTAACATGCAGTCACAAGACAAATCAGTGCCAATAATTTAGAAGTCAGACAAGCCCAAATGTGTTAGGTAATTAGTAGTATCTTCACAAACAACTATAAAACCCTCTATACTTTCCCAAAAGAAATAGCCTCGGCCTACGCAAGCAGATCTCTGAAAATAAAAACAAAGAAGTTAGCTGTGCATGGAAAGAGAATACAGAGAACAAACTGATCTTTGCCAGCGCAATAAGCATTCAGAGTATGTATACATGGAGAACAGAGCATCTGCATATGGAGATAAAAAAGATTACTCGAGAAAACAATAAAAATGGACCCACTGCTCATATATTCATATTTTTAAGTACATCAAATTAACTATTGCAGTAACAAAAGCACTTAAGCGCTTGTCTACAGAAGATACGTAAAGCTGTGGGGCCAAATCTTTAGACAAATAGATGCGAAGTACCCAGGATAAGAGCACCCAGCATTTACCTCACTGCAGAGTCATTTTTTAGATTCAAAGGGAAGCATTGATTTGAAATGTAGATCTGATATTACAATGGGAATCTAGCCTGTTCTGTACTACTGCTGGATTCTATGCACTGAGATTAATCCTATGACAGTACGTGGAAAACACAAGGATAATACCTTAGGTTTCACTCCCTAGAACGATTTCTCCAAACTACACAAGCTTAACCAATTTATACACATGATGGTAAATCTAAAATGCCAGAGATCAAGAGATTGTATATGCTGTTTGAACTCAAATACTAGAATCTAATTCTGAATTATGCAACTCTGTACATGCTAACGTATTTTTTTTCAGCTTGGTTAATTTCGATTAAACTACAGGTAAAAGAGTAGACCTTTTGCCCCTCATGTTTCTAACTTTCCTCTGCTCTTCATTCTTCCTCACATCCATACTGTATTCTTTCAAATCAACACCCTTTCTCCTCTCTCTCCCTCTCTAGTAGTATAACCATGACTGCCGTGGATTTACTTCCATATTCTATCACTTTTAGCTTGCTCCACACATATTTGATTACATGTAAAGTTTAGTAACCCCTTTTAATCCTCTTCTATCAAACTGTGTAGGGCTGTTGACCTTGAAGCAAGCCCATATTAAGGCTGGAGAACTATGGGAAGACTACTTGTGTGATGCAAGCGGCAGAGCACAGGTATTCATATCAACATATTTAGTGCATTCCAAAATCTCCAAAAGACACTTTTAGCAATCAAATGCTGCACAGTGTATATACAAGCACTTTCATGTAACAATCTGATTCATACTTGACTGAACGATTGATCTCATCATAATATGGAAACTTCCTGATATGGGGTCTGAAAACCTGTGCCAAGTTTCTGAGTGAAACCAACTAATCTAATGAGAAAGCAAAAGAGTGTTGGATTTGCAAATGTTGTTTGAAAAGAGAAAAAAACAAAACCAAAACCCTGATCAAATTTTATAAGTAGTCAGTTTATAGTCAGTGGTGTAACCAGCAGCATTCATCTCTGCCACTATGAATACCCTTCAAATTAGCACGCTGTTTCTTCAGTATATTTTAAAAAAGAAAGCCTAGAAAACACAGAACTCTGAAGTTCAAAATAGGTAACAATTTGGTAAGTAAAATGGAAAAATTAAATATATCAAATAGTCTTTGACTTGTAAAATCTACCAACATGGGTATTTTTTAAATTTCAAAATTTAAAGAATTAAAACCTTAACCATAAGTTATACTCTTGTCCAAAGGAAAGGAAAAAACCAAAATCAGGAAAAACCTACCAACATCAAAATTCCAGATTATTGAAATTTTTCTGAACTTTAATGCCAGTTTGATTTTCTAAGTGTTTACATTCTTGCCCACATTCAGACAAACTTCATGCAGATTTTGTCAAGTGGACGTTCTTATAGCTTTTTGAAATAGCACATAGAAATAGCTTTCTAAAGCTATCACTAGAAAAGCTGTGTATCAAATCAGCTGACTGACCTACCCCATGCAGTTATAATATGCAGTTTCTAACCAGATATTTATGCAGGCGGTTTTAATAATACTTCAATAACTTAAGAAGCTTAACTGAGGAAAAACATCTGGAAAAAAAAGGCTTTTTTTAATCATTAAATTGTTTTGCTCACATTTTTGTAGTCCACTGGCAATTTAGCCATTACTTCCTGCTAGGTGAAATGCACTAGAAGGAAGCTACAACATAGGTATCACTTTCTTAGTCCCCTTCCAAAATAAATGATTGTTGCAGCTGCTGTAAATACACTGTGTGATTGACATGACCACAGCATATAACATTAAAGACAGCATGCGAAAGCATAAGTGAAAGGCTGAATACTTCTGTTTAGATGAAGCAGCAATGGCATTGGGAAAATGTGTCTAACCTGTTCCAGGTGAAAGAGTACATTTGCTATATCGAGGACCCTTTCCACAGTCTTCTCTGGATCTGAGGAATCTTCAGTCCTGTTTGGTAAATCTTTGTAAAGTGCCATCTGCCACCTAATGGCGGGATCCTCAAGCTGCAGGAGAATGATTTCATGTGTCACCAAGGAAAAATGTTCTGAACATAGGGTCAAAGAGTTTAACTAGCACAGAAGCTGATTCAAAGAACAACAGAAGCACTCTATACGGCTAACCCACATCTTTACATGGCTAACCCACACAGTGTCCACTACACAGACTGGGAGATCAAAATTAAAGACTGATTTGTACAGTGTTTCCTAAGAGCTTCCAGAGGACTAAAAGTCTAATAATCATACAAAGAACAAATGATCATGGGCCTGCAAACAGCACTGGCAACATAGCAATTAATATATTAGTTGAGGAAAAGTAATGAGTATGAGGTGGACAGACATAACTACACTGACATTTCAGTTACTAAACCAAACAAATTGTTGCTCTATTAGTTGGGATTACAGAGTTTTCAGTCATGGAAATCAGTAACACTAGTCTTATTTATGATTTTTTTTTTAAATTTCAGTTTTTTCCAATTGTTATAAAATCCTAATTTTACTGATTGTTAGCTAATGAAAAGTTAGTTTATCAAAATTAATTCAAGATGCATTTTCCTACGAATTATAAAGAACTGTATGAAAAGAAAGTGGTTTTTTCCTTATTTTTCTCTGCATTTAATTTTTTCCATTTCAGTGATCTATGATTCTCTGTTTTACCAGTAGCAATGTCTTATTTGATTCATTTCGTCCCCAGTGCTTCTGCTAATCAACACTGATGCAACATACTTTGTGACCCCCTTTTGTGTCAATGACACTGAAGGCAAATGAAACGCGCAACCCATTTTACTGAGAAGCTGTGGCCAGTGATCATTCCTGACTGATTGCGCAATTCAGCTTTATATCATGCTGGCCTAGATTCTTAGAGCATTTCGTAGCCTAAACCCTACAGATTCAAATAGGGCTTAAACTCAACACTTACTTTTATATAACATCTTTGTGGATCCAGATTTCAATTTGTGCTTAAGATGAGACAATAATGCTAATTTACTGCCACAAAACATCTTAAGATACACAGTTTACTAAAGTTCCAGGAATGATTATAAACTTACACAGTCGCTCAATAATAGTTTATTACAACCTAGAAAGCCACAATTGGCAGGCATTTCTTCCACCTTTCGGCTTTTCCATTTCTTAACAACTGTCACATCCATAGTCTTTGTGTGAGCATTTGACTGGATCATCATGAATGGATAGTCCACAAAAGCTTTTTTAATCACAGGTGGAGATGTCTTTTGATCTGAGGACTCCTCACATTCTATCAAGGTACAGCATTTTTGTACAGGTAGTTTTTTAAGGGTATGAGTAGTTGACATTTCAAGGTGTGAATTAGCATGGCTGGAAGAAGATTTTGGTGACTTGAGCTTCATCCATGTCAAAATGAATGCAAGTTTCGTCATCAATTTCTTGAAATAAAAGGCTCGGTACTGAGTAACAGCATGCAGGCATGCAAGGGAAGGAAAGACAGAAACAGGGTGAAGACAAATGTAGACAAAGGTAGACAAATGCATGAAACAGACGCCACAACATTAATAGCTAGATTCAGAAGGATGATTCTCAAACAGTGCAGTTCTCCAAAAAGAAATCAAGATAAATTACATTTTAGCTCTAACATAAGTGATAGAACATGGTGTCTGAGAAGCCGAAGTGGTTAACAGAAAACCAGCCTTTCCAGTAAGTGGTATTTTTCCTCTGTGTTGAAAGCCACGTTACACCAACACTGTTATAACTAAGATACATATTAATTCATAACATCAAATAATAATTTAAATTTATGAGACCATTTGCCCTACATTCCTTTTATGTCTGACTCAGACAACAAAAGGCTAGAGTATGAATATAGCACAATGACATCATTTCCCTTAACAAGAAAATCATACTTGACTGCATCTGATGCGCACTTGATTCAGTCATGATAGTGACTGAATACTAATGATACTGTGGAATAAATTATATTGTACTTTGTAAATAACTACTGAATTTAAATTTATAAATTATACTTGTAAATAATTGAATTAAACACATAGGTTTAATGTGAACTCTAGAATGTACAGTGCTAAATAATTCATTAGAAGATGTATTTCAAGCCACCAGGAACAAACTAGCTAACAATCAATAACAAGACACAATAAAAATAATAAATACAGTAACAAATTACAGTATTGAAATGCCGTATTTTGTCCGTAACTGAGTTGACTACTTTTCTCATACATGTCAAAAACAGAGCTTCTCAAAGCTAGTAAAGTAATGAGAAGGTAGCTATAAAATAAAAATAAAGCTAGCTACAACAGCCATTTAGCTTTGTTAGCTACATTTATGTGGTTCCCTTTCACAAAGTCATCTTCTACTAGGGATTAATTTTACAATTAGGAAAATCCAGTGTCAGTGCTGAACATTACTAAGATTGATAAGATTACTTCTTTCTTAATTATCAAGGCACCACAAAATTTTATCACTATAATTTTAATATATATTTATTCTCATGTGTTATAAACAGTGCAGGTGCTATGTTCCTGAATAATAGCAAACTTCTAATTGAACCAAAGGAAGTTTCTGAAGAGAAAGCACAGATCAAGGTACTAAGTATCATTATTCTGAGGCAACCAAACAGTAAGACAGAAAATTTTTAATAGCTTTATGCAGAATGTAACCCTAAGGAAACAAAATAGAAACTGAAGTATTTAAAACAGAAGGACAAGTACTGAGAAGCAGCATGAAATGCCAGGCAAGAATTAAAACTGCATGGCTCACAAGGAGATGATATACAAACACTGAAAATGTCAGAATGGAAATACCAATCTTCATCATTCAGAAGACATTAGTGAAGTTCACGCACAAAATCACAACACACTTAAGGTTTGTATGTTCACGGCATGCACATTGCTTAAGAAACTGCTGCTCGTTAAGATCTTCATAAATGCTCTTTTTTTCCTAGCACTTTGATGGTGTGGTTTCTTCTGCTTCTTAGTGTATCACAGAATCATAAATCACAGACTCATAGAATAGTTTGGGTTGGAAGGGACCTTCAAAGGTCATCTAGTCCAACTATCCTGCAATAAGCAGGGACATATTCAACTAGATCTGGTCTCTCAGAACCACATCCAGCCTAACCTTGAATGTCACCAGGGGTGGCACATCCACTCTCTTCGGGCAACCTTTTTCCAATATTGTACCACCCTCATTGCAAAGAATTTTTCCCTTACATCCAGCCTGAAGTGCATAATAACATTCACTATATAAGTGTTTCAAGCTTTCCATAGGATTTAACTGGATCTTTTGTTTTCAATGGTAAACTTTTCTAGGTGCAACCCCTATAACTTAAAACTACTGGACTTCTATTCGCAGTATTTTATGAAAACCAGTTAGCATTGCAAAATGTTGTATCCTCCTTGTGAGCTCTCAGAAACCCCAAACTTCACAAAACATTGCTTGAATCTTCAGATATTATTCAGGAAAAACCATCTCATTTCCAAGTCAATGAAAAAAGAAGAAACAAAATAAAAAACAATGTTTATTGCCATGCACTGAATTGCAATGGAATCCAGACTTCTAGATGCTTATATAAGCTTTCAGAAGGGAAAAAAAAAAAGGAAAAAAAGGAAAAAAAAAAAGCCAGATTTCCAACTCACATGTTTATTGTCTTGTAACCATTTAATGAGCACAGGAAATACTAGTTAGTTTTTTCCTTGAGGTGAATAAAATCTGGGGTGGGGGGAGGAAGTAAAGGACAATCCTAAATAAAGCATTCATAGGTCTGATTGCATCTTCCTTCAACATAGAAGAAACATACATAATTTTCTCACACGTCTATATTATGGCTTCTTCTTTGCCATTATTTGAAGCATTAATAAAACAGTTCAGCTACACTGGGACAGTTCAAGACTTCTTCCCTAGAGCTATTCATCTGGCACTAACTGGAATCCCATAACAAAAGTCTACACTTCCCAAAGTACTTTCTTTTTCATGGATGCAAAATAAGAACAAAACTCAGCAAAGTGGGGATTTTTCACTTTACACAGTATGCCAAAGTGGCAGCTTCCTTTTACTTTATGCTTCAAACTGATACAAAATAACTTTGAGCATTTTGCAGATTCTACCTTGAATAATAGAAGGCAGAGTTTAAATAGTGGTAAACCTTGCTTCCATCTCTAATTTCATAGTAATGTACATAAGCAGGGATTTGAAGGGACATATGCAATTGCATATAGTGCATATAAATACATTAAAAACCTAACATTTACATGAACAAGTTACTTGATGAAATAAAAAACAGGACTTAGAAGTTATCATAATGAATCAAGGTAGGTTGTCATTATAGAGCATCAACAAATGAATTAAAAGGAAGAAAAATCATGTTTAAGAACTCCATATAGATTACCTTGCCCTGGAGATGAAGATTACTACGTATGGTATCTCTTACTTCATCTTCAGTATCTTTCTGTCAATAAATTACAAATCGTATAAATTAGGAACAGAAGGTAATTAGAAGAAGGAACAGAAGATATTATTCATTCAAATGTCAAACCTGGGCTTAGTTCAGATGATGAATAAAACTGACTGTGGAAGACTGAGAAGTATCTCAGTGGCAATATGTCTTTTTGTATCAGGCCACAGCTTGCCATATCCAAGCTCACAGGAACAAGTTCTGGATGGTATAATTCATTTTTGTTCACAGTAACACACAAAATGCAAATCTGAATTGAAATTACTAGTATGTACATATATACATACTTCAACCAGAGTTTGAACAAATGAAACCAGTATTATGAGCACAGCCTTCTCTGATTTCCTTTTTGTTCCTTCTGGAGATCTTCTATCTACAAACATTCAGTTCAGCTGTCCAAAGGTTATATAACCTGCTAACGTGTCTAGAACAGCACATCTTAAGAAAGGAGTATATTCCAAACTACAATCACATTATTTTACTGTGATTTTACTCCTACAAGAATCACTTTTAAGACAGTCTATCCTTACAAAAATTCTTGCATTTACACGGGTGTGATCAAAAGGAAGTAACTATGATATTGGACATAGAAGTTAGGAAACATCCAGTTCTTATATGCATTTCCAAATTCAAGCTTTATAAAATAGAATACAATTTAGCATTAAAATTAAGAAAGATAAATGACGAGTATCTCAATTCATAAAGAAATTCATTTAGGAAATAAGTCTGTCCCTAGTGAAATGTTTTATGTGCTGAAAATGAGATACGTGGATTACGGTTTACCATAGTCACCCAATGTGCCTCTATACAACAGAATTATAATCTTGATTATTTGTGTCCTGCTGTAAAATGAGGATGGGGGAAAATACTCAAATAATTGAATTATTATTATTAATTAATAGTAAAATATTTCTACTTTTAAAAAGTGCAAAAAGAGTACCTACCATACTGAAGCGATTTTTGGCCAGCGCAATCAGCTCTTGGTCTCCAGGAGCACAAATGTTTAGGCCAATGGGAAGTAATCTCTTCAGTGCTGCTACAATGAGAGATGTCTGCATAGAGTACCGGTCACCTTTTCGCTTCATCTTTTTCCTTTCCTGGTCAGAAACTGCTGCCTGCAGCATGAAGCAAACATATAAAAGAATCCAGTATGTAATAAAAGAATTGCCCTAGCAACTTTGTACTTGGGTCTGATTTGACAATTTCCTTACTACCTATATAGCTGCAACCGTATCTAATGGAAATGCCATTATATAATTGCCAATATTTTACACCAGTATCTTGAAAGTCCACTGTATTTCTCAGATGACTATGTTTTGATTCTCAACCCAGTGTTTTCAAAAGATACTGTTACCAAAAAATGAATAAACAAACAAAATGTCCTTCTCTGTACTTCTGTTGTCTTCCCCTCTGCAAAAAGAAAAAAAGAAAAATCTTTACACTACCTTAGACATCTTAGATTTGGTGTCACTGATAAGGAATGACATGTTGTTGATTTCATTTTGTACCACAAAGTTCTGCTCTTCCCTTTTGAAATTCTAGAAATACAGATAAGATCTCGGTTAAAAGCACTTATAATATATGAAGAATCTATCTAAATAAACCTTGAATAAAGATACAAATTACCTGGAAAGTTCTAAAATCTACAAAGGACAGAAAAAGATGAATGATAATGGCCAACTTTATTTACATGACATAGCTCATGCGGTTGTGTATTTTGGGGTTTTTTGGTTTATGTTTGTTAGAAAAAGAAATTTCTCTGGCTTTGAAACAGCTATGATAAAAATCTGTGACAAAAATCCTCCTGCAATTCAATATAAAAATATTGTCCGGGTTTTCTTTAGTAGTAAATAATCCATTTCCCACTCTCTCCCCCCGCTCCCCCCTTTTAAATCCAATTATAGTCAGATGCATAGGAAACGTCAAATAAAAAACTGAACTTATGAATGCACAAGTAATTTGATGATCTACCTAGAGTGCCTGTGTACAGTGATGTTCATAATAATCTTACATTCAAATTCAGGCACAAGTACATAAATACAAAGGTGAGAGAATTATAGTTACAGGAGAATGGAAATTTAGTATAAACAGTCCATACAGAAATCTAATACCTGAAAGTATCTAAACTCTTCTGTTGTGCTTATTTATTTATTTATTTATTTTTGATCCAGTATTCACATGAATCATGTTTTATTTTTATTTAAGTATTATCAGTGATGATGCCTGATTAAGACTTAAGGGAGACCCCTTGGTTATTGCATGTGAATCAGAGGACTCAGACTTGAGAACTAAAGGCAAATTCTGTATAAGTGGAATTAGGAAGAAATCCTTCACTGATAAAATTTATGAAATATGAAATAGTATCATCTAGGGAAAAAAATATGCTTAGAATTCCTTGTAAGATATATTTGCTACTTCCTTGCTCTTAGAACACTTACTGACTTTCTTACATTAAATACAGCTACAGATCTAGGGTTAATAATTGAATTATATGCCTTTAACTTTTGTTAAAGAAATACAGATCTACACTGCAATACAATCTAAGTGACAATAAAGAGAGCTGCACATTTCCTTCAGGAAACCCCTGTTGCATTAGTCATGTTGAGGACGCTTCCACATAATTTTTATTATAAATTTTCACAGAGGCTCAAGCAGACAGAATATACAATTCAGGAAAATGGACTGGTTATAAAGGGCTTTGGGGATGAAAATAACAATAGAAAAAGGGGGGTAAGGACACAGACCTCAATGAACTTAATACGTATATGTATATATATATAAAAAACCAAACAAAAACCAATGACAACAAAACCAAAACACCCCAAAAGTCCACAACAAACAAATTGGAATTTATATGAAAAATATCTATGATCAGTGTTACTATGCTACAAAACATTCATCAACTTCCCTAGCTATTGAGGCATTTCAAGAGTGTCAGAAGACTGAAAGTCATTAATACCTTCCCATCTGCAGTTTCACTTCTGTCATTAAATGTGTCTTCTCAACACAACCACTAAATAATTGATCTGCCTATTAAGATATCTAATTAAAACAAGTAGCTACTAAGGAATTACTTACATGAGACTTTGACCAGTAAATGAAGACCTCAGCCACCATGCGGAACAATTCTTCCGCTTCAGGGTTGGGCTCTTTCAGCCATTTTGCCCTAAAATTTGGCAGAAGTGTGGAAATGCAGATGATCTTCATTGGCTTTATGCTTTCAAACCAGTTTTCAACATTTTACAAGTATACAAGCCAACAAAGGCAAGCATGCATGCTTTTAATCCTTTCTGGTATCAGCAGCTTCTTGATGTCCTATTTCAAAACCCTTAAAATCCTTCCAAATTAATCCTAGGTCTAACACAACAGATTTGGATTGCACCTTTTTTTTTCAGTGCAAGAAATATGACGGGATAAGAGACAGTATCAATAAATAGGAAGGTTTTACAAATTCATTGACCCTTTCCTCTCCACATACCTGTTATAGTCCACAAATCTAATCAACAAAGGGTAGAAGGCATAGAGGTCCCGTGCCAAAGTGGTGAACTCATCTAGGATGAGCAGTTCAGCCTCCGACATGTCACCTCTGCCTTCTGCTCTTAGATGTTCTTCATCCGATACAACCACTGCTGCTTTTTTCTTTAGCTTATCCATCAGTGGCAGGAAGTGTGTCTTTAAGAGCTGTGGCTTCGCTTTGCTTATGATGGGCTGGGAAAACACTATTTAAGGTAATGAGCATTATAATATATACCTGGCCACAAAATATAAATAGAAACTTTACCTTTTCCCTTTTCCTTGGATCTTATTTCTAGGCTACAGAGTAAAATCCTGCCCCCATTGAAATCAGCAGAAATTTTGCCAAGAATTAAATGTGGTCAGGATTTCACATACTGAAAACTGACTATCAATTTACTTTGTCACTGTGAGGGCAGAAACTATAGCTTCACAGACTAAGATTGCAAGATCAGAAATATCTCTTTGCTGCATGCCATCAACATATTGGTATTTGGCTGCAAGATTTTAGTGAGCAATGTAGAAATTGTTTATAGCATATATCAGTGGACACCTATATAGTTACATAATGCACACACAAGTTTTCTCAGCCACTGGCTACTTTTTTGAATCTTGCTTTTTAGCTTGAGCAAGTAAGTGGAAAGCATGTTCTAGTTATTTGCAAACCTACAGAAGCAGCCTGCTTGCATTTTTTATGCACATTAGGACAGTGGAAGGATTGTGTGTAGACAGAAATTAGACCATTTCAACCATCCAGCAACCAGCCATTTGAGACTTGACAGCACAAGCTTTTTGCATATCTACTCATAAAAATGAATATGTAAATTAACAATTCATCTGGGCCCATTAGTACAAACCAACTTGTAATGTATCGAGATTAGATGACAAAGAATTTTAGGCAGATATCCTTAAAGCAAATTACATTACTAATCCTCAAAAGACCAGGAACTGCTACCATGAATGGAATTACTACAACAATAAGTATTGAAAAATCATAAGAAAGCCTAATTGAAAAACTAATTTCACAAAACTGAAATGACTTTTCCTCACAGACTGTAACATTGAGAAAAAAACTGTTTCAGAATAAATTTTAAGGTATCACAATGAAGTTAACATAAGGATCACTAAAATTACATACATTTCCACATTTCATTGTGATACATATCTTAGATATACAGCTTCAAATCAGTATTTTAAGGATCCAGCACTCATACAGAATAGCAGGAAGCTGTATAATGCCTGCAAATGGAAACCTGCTGTACAATGATAAGGGCCTAAATTACTACAGTCCTTTGATTCAATATACTGCAAAAAGCATATGTACATATTCTGTAGAAAACAAAATATTATAAAGGTACTTCTTATATTACTTATTTAGAGATTAAAATGTGCTGCTTACACTGCTCGCTCTTTATACTGAATATTTCTGGTTAATCAACATCTGTATTGTTTAAAAATGTAAAAATAGAGGTGCTGTTCTGCTCAATTTTAACAAGGTAAATACAGAGTAATTCAGAGTGTGTGTGTGTATATATTCTGAATATACACACATTTGTTTGTTTTTACAACTTACCTGCTAATCTTTTCATCCAGGCTCCTTCATCAATACCAAGGTTGTTATAGATGATTTTCAATATGTTACCCAACAGAGTGTTCATGTGCTCTGACGTTAAAGCTGTACAACACATTTCGGCCTTGTCTGGATTGTTTTCTGGCCCATGCTCCCACCAGTGTGACATGTAACTACACAGCATAGGCAGTATTACTTCCATGATATGCGGCATTTGTGTGTAACGAATACCAGACTCTGCCAGTTCCACAATTTCTTCCATTAGCTTCACCAAGGAAGGAATATTTGGGCAAACCTCTTCTACACTACTAGGCAAATTGAGAACTATTGGGTGAAAAAAAAAAAATAATCAATAAACTAAATCACAGAGGGAAAATAACTATTTTCAATTGCTATTCCATAAAAATTATGTTTGTTATTGACATTTATGCCCTTCCCATACAAGGGGAAAAAAAAAAAAACACAAAAAAGAAAATCAAACTAACACAAAAAAAAAAATCAAACTCAACAATAAAAACCAGGTACTCTTATAGCATTGAATAATAAATCATTTTTATATAAGGTTCAATAATAAAACTTTCTTTAATAAAAATAATTTCTATCTGGAAGCTTTAAAAATGTAATTATTAGAGAATGAATTCTGACAAATCAAAATAAAGCTTAAATTTCATAATGTCTTCCAACATAAGCTTTGCAGTTGAGGAAACAAATTAATGCAATGAAACATCTCTCCACTACATGTCAGATGAGACATCAAATGCTAACAGAAGAAAAAAATCATTACCTGACATAACAAGTAGAGCAGATTCTGAGAAACTGACTTCTGGAGGTGAATTTGTGATTGTAAGTATTTACTTTTCAAGTTTTTGAACTATCAGTGCCTTTCTCTGAAAAGGCACTGCACTTGCCTTTTATTTTTTGGGTCAGTTTCATTTACAAATAAATATCTGTAACCACAACTATTAGCTCTTCAGTATCTAACATCCTGACATACATATATAATGACACACACAGGTACCTATATATTGAACATTTAGCCTTCAATTTGTAAATCCACATGTTTCTACCTACAAAGCCTCAGGCTAGTGTTTTTCAAAAACAGTCTCTTCTACTTAGACCCAAATACATTTTACATAGCCAGCACAGTCTCCTTAAAGCAGAGTTTGTAGAGTTCTGATGTAACTTCTCTACCATAGGAGCAAGTACTGTGCATGACCTTATTCAACAACTGTGTTTTAGCATAAGAAACATCAAGAGTGTAAGAATGGAACACAGCTGTATGCAAAATATACACAATGTTACTAGAAAGTATCTGTACTGTCTTGTACTTCAAACAAAGATTTACATATTCCTCTGTAGTGTATTCACTTTCTAAGGGTATAGTATGTACTTAATACTGGCAAAGGTAATTTCCTGCAATTGCAAGTATGTATGTTTTAGGACCCTGAGGCACTAGAGTTACATAATTTTATCATCAAATATAAAACATCTCAGATAGTAAAAATGTGCCAAGTCCATTTAATAAATTGATTCCAAAGTGGTGTTTTTCGAACTGTATCTTAAAATGAAAACATTAGTTATCTTTAGAAACATAAAAAAGAATCAGTTTTAACAGACTTAGCTGATTGATTTTGGAAAGAAATACAATCAAGAGATTACAAGAAAATTCTTGCACTATAAAATACGTGCAAAAATATATGTATTAAAGGAAGTAGCATTTATAGTAAAATTGTGTTTTCATAGCCATCATGTGAGTTTCTGGAAATACCTGCTCTGTCTCTTGCATTCTTGGTATTGTAAATGGAGTAGACATTATGCTTGTTCAAATGAGTTTCCAAAAAAGCCACTGGAAAGGCACCTGAGAAAGCAGCCAAGCATTCTCCTAGTGCTGATCGTTGCCTGTGAATTAACAAACATTGTTAAGGATACACGTCTTTGATGACTGAGTGCATCTCAGGATAGTTGTATACCAGCCTCATTTTTTGTTCTAAGATGAGCTCATCCCAAAGAGGTAAGTCACTACATTATTAGGGTCATTAACACAAGGTTATAGAAACTGAAATCCAGCAAACCTCTGCTAGTACGTGAACAAAATGTTAAGACATGAAATGTCAAAGGTGGCCTGCTTAGCTGAGAGCAAATGAGGAACATGCAGGGAAAATCCAAAGTCATCATAACAATGCGTTTTGTTCTATTACTTTCCTCTCAGCTTTACCATCTCTATAATCTCTCCTGTTAAGAACAAGCTACTGAACAGTTCGACAGACTAAATACAACTATCATTTTATTTGTGTGAAGTAATTTCAGACCTTGGGCTAGCATGAAAGTCAAGTTCTTCAGAGAGTGGAGAACTGTTTCTAATGATCAATAACTCTGACAGATCTTGCACAAAAACATTGTTCCAATGTCCTGAAATATGACATTTATTTGATAACCAAAATTCCTTGAGTGTGTCAAAATTGTAAAAAGCTTTTCTCTATGAAGAAGTAACTGATCCTGGCACTTCACTTGGGTCTTTCAGGGAACATTCAAAACTATGCTTTGATTTCCAATTCAGTTGATCAGAGCAAATTTTAGATATGTGAGAAATCCTTAGCTGCTGAAGCTGAGCCATACAGTTGACAGAAATCCAGCAATTCTGTGAACTGTTAAGTAAAGAAAAAATGGCTCCAAACTGATCAAGTGATACAACAAGATTCATTTTCAGGTTTTTTGGTTTTTTTTTTGTTGTTGTATTTTTTTTTTTCAGGAACTTACATGTTTTCTACATCAACGGTCAATGGCTCAATGTCCAATTTGAGACAGAGTAGCAAGTGGTGTCCCTCAGGGGCTGCTGCTGGGACTGATCTTGTACAAAACCTTTGTCAGTGACATGGACAGTGGGATTGAGTGCACCCTCAGCAAGTTTGCCGTCGACACCAAGCTGTGCAGTTTGGTTGATAAGCTTGAGGGAAGGAATGCCATCCAGAGGGACCTGGACATGCTTGAGACGTGGGCCAATGCCAACCTCATGAAGTTCAACAAAGCCATGGTCCTGCACTTGGGTCAGGGCAATCCCAGGCACAGCTACAGGCTGGGCAGAGAAGAGTTTTAGAGCAGCCCTGTGGAGAAGGACTTGGAGTGTTGGTTGATGAGAAGCTGAACATGAGCCAACAGTGTGCACTGCCAGCCCACCAGAAAGCCAACAATGCAACAATATCAGCGCATTATAATACATGCAGCTGCATTCCACTTAATATCTGAGCACCTTTTGTCTCTAAGACACCTTTCCAACAACAATCTCTTCCAACCATCTTTTCCTGCATTCTTCTCTGGACTGCATATTCATGAAGCTAAACATATACACAAATTTTAAAAACAGAGGAACACTTTTCCTTCTTACCGCTCTACATAGATACTCTTGCTGGTTCCCAGAGCATATAAACTGGCCAATATTCTGTAACAGGAGACCTGAACATCTTCCACTAAAGAGAAGAAGAAAAATTACAGGTATAAAGAGATTTTTTATTGCAATATATTTCTGTAGAACTAACATAAATTTCTTTTGACAACAACTGAATTAATACTATTAAGCTACTGAAAGTAATCCACAAAAATCACTCTCTAAATACAAAGTCTTCTGACCACTGAGTGCTACAGTATTGACTCAAAACTTCCATTTACTCCAATACCAAGTTACCATCTAAAATAGTAAATATATTTCACAAGTGCAATCACTTTCTGAAATTAATGGCATACCAACTCTTTACAGATAACATCTAATTGAATGATGAGAATTTATTAATTTAATGGCTATTTTAAAAATGTCAGTGAATCTTTTCTGGTTTGCCTGTAGCAGTTAAAGTTTCATGGCAAATCAAGTAAAGTGCTCTAAGTGAAAAAAAAAATATGAACGAACAAATCAATTTACAAATGTAACACCACTGTATAAAATATATTACAAAAGATAAGCAATCCTGTTAAATAGATATTTAATTCTTTTAATCACCATTTAGACATTTTAAAACTTAGACAGAGATACAAGTTAATAGCATGTACTTAATTTATACTTCAGATTGAGAAAGGTTTAGAAAAATAATCCTTTAGTTCTTATGAATACTTCACCAAAGCCAAAACCAAAGTTTTGAAATTATCAAATGTTTCAGTCACAAAAATGGGAGAATAATCTTAACATCTATTTGAAAAAAATGCTTTTCCAGCATGTAGTTCATGTACACTGACCCAGCCTTTGTACATGATCACATCATGGACTACTCTGTACAATATAAATACTATAGTAATAGTATTTGGTATAAGCACCAGCTCACGATGCTTGTCATCAGAGTAGTAGGAATAAGTCAATCTTATTCTTAACAAGATGTAAAAAGTAGCTCGTAAGAAAAATTAGCCTTTCCAACTATGCTCTAAACAAAATAAATAGGCACAATTTAAATTAAATATTGTTTCTCAGTTTATGAATCCCAAACTGGGTGTTTGACACCAGTGTGATGTGTGTAAAATAGCTGATTAGGAATACCAACTTAAGTGACAAAGTATCAGAGGCTAATTATTAAGTTCCAAAACATGGAATACCAGAGCAAAAATGATAGAAGGCATGAATATCTTGATGTATGAAAAAATGGTTTATGATGAACAAGTGATGCTGTGAACCCCACAGATGACTTTCTCTGGATACTGTCACAGCCTCCTGAATTTTATGAAATTAATTTAATGAGAAAAGTAGATGTTTACACCTCATCAAATTCAAATTCATCAGTACAACTCTAAATTTTCAAAACCAGTTCTCTTAATGCTATTTTAAATGACACTCTTCTGGATTCTAAAACAAGAAAAAATGTAATTAGATATTCTTTTCTTCAAGGTCCTTCTCTCAGTTAAATTCGTAACTGACTTAGCTACATACAACAGAAATGCCTTCTTTACTGCAGTCTGGACAACAGAATTCCTGTAGAGTTCTTAAAATATATGAAATTGAAGTTCTGTGTTGCAGACTGCAAAATTTTGTCTTGTAGAGACTGCGTTTGGGAAAATAAAGGACATTAAATCTGCCATAATCAAAATCTCTACAGAAATCTCATATACATTCTCATACACATTCCCTTCTCCACTGCCTGAATTCTTCAGGAGCTCCTCTCAGTTTTCCTTAGGATCTAAGCTGTACCCAACCAAATTCTCTGCAAACCAAAACTGAATCAAGATGCACGGATGATGGAATAACATAATTCTCACAGTATAACCTCATTTATAGACAGAGCAAAGACAAATTAACTTACGCAAAGTAACTTCTCACAAAAAAAGTCACACTAAATCTATGGTAAAGTTACATACAAAATTGATACTTCTGACTGTCTAAACACAGCTACATTGGTTTTAATATTTACACAAAGTCTATTAAACCTACAGACAGTTCTAGGTTGATTACAGCAAACAATTAAATCAATTAAAATTGTCAAAATTATGTCAAAAGGATTTGTCTTTCTCTAATAAAGCTGAGAGTCTAGTACTGCTTACTACATGACACTATGCATATTTTAGTGGCATGGCACTTCTAAATAATACATACAAATCAAATCTTCCCCAAACTGGTGCTGTCCAATATGCTCAAATAATGAAGATAGCACTGGCAGGAGAGCAACTGTGGTATAATTAATGATTTGTGTAACCCCCTTTGGCTGGGTTCTGCTGTGTGTAAATTGGCCTTGCTTAAGATTTTCCATTGTTTTCTCCAGATCCTCAGCAGCATTGTCCAAAAACGCTCTCAATGCCGTCTTAACAGATTCCAGACCGGTTTTCATCACAGTTCTGTATATCGAACGCAGAAAGAATAGAAAAAGAATATTCTATTAGACAAGCACGGAATAAAGCCTAGTCATGGTTTATATGAAAATGAAAATAAAGATCTGAAAACAAAAATCTTTCATCTCCTGATATTATAAAATCTTCTCATAGCAGAAAACCTACTGAAAAGCATTTCACAGGTTTCCTGCAGAACATAAGGACATTGCATCTGGTTCCCCACTGAAAAATTAAAGTCCTTTTAAAGGTATAAATTAACTAATTCAGTTGTCTTCAGAGGAAAAAAAAAAAACCCAAAACCTAACAAAACTGAAGAATGAATAAGTCTGCAATTAATAAATCTAGGAAGAGAAGAACTATCTCAAGCTACAGCTCAGAAAGTCTTCCCAACCATGACAGTCATATTTCTGCCTCCAGAATACGGGCATCAGAAAGGAATGAGTATAAACAAACAAATCTGTTTAAAATATAGAAATAAAATAAATAAGTGCATTGCTTACATAACTATAATACCATGATCAGTTATGGAATGGTATAATCCAGGAAAATTATTACCTTGTTTAACTACCTCAATTACAGAGATCCTTCATTTAAGGGAAGTATCTATGTAGGCAGGCATAAAATAAATACAGGCAAAATTCTTTTATAAATTGAATAACAGTCCAAGTTTGCTTTTTTGTTTGACGGAGCAAAGATATACAGTAATAATAACAATATTTTCAAACTTTCATGTAACCTCCATGAATCCCTAAGTCCCATTTTCGCATTATTTTTACATCTCTACCAAGAGCTGAATTGGTGACCTCTACCTGTATCTGTATTCCATGCATACAGCATGTACAATTTATGACAAAACCCCAAAATATTGCAACCTAAAGGATTACAATGCAAGAGCTGAACCATACTAATGATATGATAGTGACTCTACCCCATGGCAAATGGAAAATAAAATCTGTTCATTTAACCCACTGCAAAGATGCTGAGAAAAAGAGCTACTTACAAGTAATCCAGCCAGTTCTTTCAGAGTAAATTCAAAGTGAATAAAAGTTTTCTTAAATTACCACGGAGGTTGTTTAAACTACCATTTTTTGTTTCACAACTGCAAAGATCTAAAAGTCAGCTATCAGCACAGGTAGTTGACTGTACAGTTGATCCAAAGCAACACATTACTCTCCAATGTTTCAATACTGTCTCATCCATGAACCTCACAATGGCTCAAGCAGCTTAATTTAACTTAATAGTACCAATGAATTCAATGTAAAAGGGTTTGGTTTTTTGTTCCAATTAGAAAGTGAATAACTTAACTTTGCAATGAAGACAATGTAAAAATTTGTCTAATATTCTATTAGACAGATTTACTGCATTTCATATGCATTTAACACCTGATTTTTTTTACTAAACAGTACAAGCAAAATAACAAAATATTTATGCAGTTACTGTGGCTTTGGGATGGTCACATGATTAAAGCCAGATGAGCTAATAGCCAGCAGTTAATGGACACCACTGATCTGAAGTTGAAAGTGTAACTTACAAATACTGTTGTACCAAACTGTTGTAATTAACTAGTACTTATCCTACTTTATAATGGGATTTTCAGTAATATAACTTCTTGAGTTTTGAAATTCTGTAGCCTTACACAGGTAGTTCCTTAAGTAATTTTCAACATATTTTAGAAAATAGATTCTGTATTACCTTGCATCCAAGGTCTGGCCCAGTATGTGAAGACAGTTGACTATTGATGTTGCATCATTTCCTAAACAGGGAGGAAAATTATCCACTAATTACGCTGAGCATACTGTATAGCATACCTACACTCAGCTAACTGTATTCCCTGTTTTAAAGAGTAAATGACATAGCAGAAGTGCAACGGAACTTCTGCATAATTTTAACATTCAAGTTAAAAAACATGCAGTTTGTTGTCTTAGCCTTGTTTACACAAATGCAGTAACCAGAGGCAGTAAAGCATCTCATAAAATAGCTGAGGCAATCAAGATGGAAGCACTTAAATGTGGGGTTAATTAGAGCTGCAGTGTATTGTCTGGTTTTCATTTAAGTTCTGTTAGTTTTACTTTAATTGATTCAAGTTTACTGAACATACATCTTCCGCCTCTCAAGCAACATAAAAGCTGTTAACTTTGGCAAGCTATTGCAGGAAGAGAACATTTACACAAAATGTCATCAAAAAGGTTAGTTCCTTGCTGTTACCACTGGGCTGCAGCCATTTATAGCAGGATAGGTGTGGCCCATGAGTAACAGTCTCTGATATAATACATATCTCCCATAATATGTTTTTTTCACACATGAATTTCAAGAGAGAACTGGCACACAACATGCCTTATATACATATGTACATCCCAGGATGTTGCCATGTACAAGCCCCCTCTAAGTTCGCTTTTCAAATCAACAGACTTAGGCTACGAAAATTTGATCCACTATTTAATACATGTATGCATACTTAACCTAAATCTCTGCAAAAATGAAAACATCTTTTCTTGCTTAAAAATATTTAAATTCCCCCCCCCCAAAAAAAAAAGGTAGCAGCAAATTGAATGTTTAAGATGGATTTCTGAAAATACTGTAATCTGCACACTGTGTTATACTTTCTCACTGGTAGTTATTCCACTTGAAAATACAGGCAAATGTACAACTAAAATTAGTTAACTACTTCAGTGAAATAGAGATTTTAAAAGATAAATTGCAAGGAAGGAGTGAAAGGTTTATTACAGCAGTGAGAATGCTGTTCTCTGCTATCAAATTAGGAGGTACTGTTGCGGTGTTCAACCTCAGTAGATTAAACAAACTTGAACCACAGCTTCCACGGCTACCCTTTGCCAGGCAGCCCCACCCTCTTCACACTCGTGGTCATGCAATGATATCGCAACCAGATGAGAAAGCTCAGGTGGCCTAAAAATGTCCTACAAAAAACCCACCCCAAAAGACTGTTTTTTACCAGCGCCTGTTTTTTTCCTTACTGTTTCACTGCCCTAGTGATAGGAGCGCCAGTGCTGATGAAGAGAGTGCAGGACTTGCTAATGATACCAAAGGATAGAGGCAAATGCTCAGAGCAACCCAGATTTAGACTGTGGATTAGACTGTCATGAAATAGTATTCTAATATTTGTCAGTCAGGTGTGTATACACTGCGTGCTACATGCAGTACAGAGGTGCTTACTCTACTTCCCTGAAAATTTAAACTGGCAATCTGTTTATGCTATGTAGACACATTTCAAGAGCAACACGTATTCATCAGGAATCTGGTACTTTGTATGCTGCAACCAGATGGAAGGGTCACAAATTTATCTCGTTATTCTGAAAACCAGACAAGCTTTAGACATATCCCAATAGCAGATACTGCAGTGCGGGTAGTTCCACACACTGGGATGGATAGATTCACTGGCCACGATAAATGCAGCCCCATTCAATCTAAATGGATTGACATTCTAGAGTTTAGCCATGTAACACTAAAACCAAACTTGCAAAATTATCATGAGGCTTCTTTTCTGGAATGTCTCCTTCAGGAAGGATTTGTTACACAATCTTAGAAAATGCAATTTGCTATAAAAGGCAAGTTTAGGTTCAGTGGAAATTCTGTGTCTTGCTCTTTTTCAGTATCACAAATGTAGCTGTTTTCATTATATTCCTAAAACAAAAGCCCACAAAAAGAGGAGTTTTAAATATTTTACCTTAAAATGCCACAGCTAAAAAAAAAAAAAAAAATTCTTTTAAACTGAAAGTTTCAAGAATCAGTTTGCTTCCAATCTGAGGTCAGCAGCAAATTTCAGGAGGCCATCTTTTTTAAAAAACTGAGCTATGAAACCTAAAATAAAGAGGTTTCTTATTAAACTGATTTTATTACTACTGTCAATATTTCACAGTGTATATATATATATGTGCTTTCATTAAATTAAAAATACTTTTTTCTTAATTAAAAATGTTACTAGTTTTCAGAAGCCTAAAAACTAGATATAGAACACTGATGTAGAAATGAACACGCAGTATATAAAATTCCTTTATATCATGAAAGGGGAGGTGGTGAGTACAATTAATAGGATAAGAACTGAAACAACAGCTGCTCCTTATGGGAGCTCTTCACACAACTGAAAAAAAATAGGGGCTGGACATATGCAAATACTAAACCACATGAGTTCAAGAGTTTTAAGGATAAAAGTATCCCAGGAGCTAGTATAAATATTAGCTTAATGGTTGGATCACTGTTCAGCATGTATTATAAATGCAACTGATCACATGAACTGCACAACTCAGTTTCTTTAATAATCTGAGGTGCAGTCCTACCTATTTTAGAAAGCTGTAATATATCAGGAGGGAAGAACTGCTGCTGTATTGTGAAAGTGCAATGGATATTAATTCCAAGATGCCTCACTGGAAAGACACTTATAAGTCCAGGATGACATTAGGAATAAAAAGCCTTCTATTTCTTTTTAGGAACTCCCCTGCTTAATTGCTCTAAGTTCCCCAAACTGGGTGAGCAAACCCAGGCCTTTCTTATCTTGCCTGGCTAATTTTTGTTTCATGACTGCATTACTGATATAAAGATAAAAAAAAAAATAAATAAAAATCTTACGTACTTATATAGAATCACAGAATGGTTTGGGTTGGAAGGGAGCTTAAAGATCACCTAGTTCCAGCCCCCCTGCCATGGGCAGAGACACCTTCCACTAGACCCAGTTGTTCAAAGACCTGTCCAACCTGGCCTTGAACACTGCCAGGGATGGGACATCCACAGCTTCTCTGGGCAACCCATTCCAGAAAAAAATGCCTTACTGGAAATTTAAACAATATAAAATGTGAATCAAACTAGTCATATAAAGTTGGGTTTGAAATTGAGAAAAAAGAAATTCAAATGCTCAATTCACCAAAATTATTCACTAAAACCTTTCAAACTTAGCCCACTAATAGTAATTAAAGTCTTACTGATGCACACCTACAGCTCTCAAACAGTAAATTATTTCACAGTGTAAAGAAATAATAATTCCATGCTAAATTACAATTCCATAATCTCAGTGATCCTCTTAGATATCAAATGCTATTAACTGTGTAAGTTTATTCTGGAAGACTTGCATAATTTCCCACTTAATCAAGACTTCAATATACAGCTTAAGTGACATGAATTTACTAATCACTTTCAAACATGCAGCTGTGTCTTCAGAAGTACCACTGACATTCACAGTAATAAAAAACACCTAGATAGCAAAACTATACAGCATTTTGCTCTCAGTTATAGTGAATTCCCTACTCTATCCATAAAGGTTATTATCGAGCAACTCTTGCTCATTTAAGATGCCCCCAAAACACAGAAATAACTTTCTAGGCCCCAGCTGTGCTCAGAGGCTGTCCTTACGAGCATTCCTCTCCTTCTACACAGCCCTTGTCTCTGCTGGAGTAAGTGCAACTCTTTTGATCAGGTTTTCGAACATGATGTAATTCCCTGTCAAGGTAAGGCAAACTCTAAGATAACTTCGACTTCAGTTAGTAGTTCCACAGTAAACAACCATGCTCCAGAGTTTTATGTCATAACTCATGTAAAAACTACAGCAATTTCTCTGTTGGCATGAGGATTTTGTATTCTGTTGGTTACAACACACTAGGAAAGGAGGTAAAAACTGTAGTCATAGTGAACGCTCATCTGATCCTATCTGACATATCTCCTTCTACCGCTTGGACCCAGCCAAACAACAGGAAATGAACAAACTGAGATGTGGAATTGAAAAGATCTTTCCTTTAATACTGAAGAAAGTTACATTGACTTAGATTTTTAACTTCAGCTGTTATTCATTTCAGGAAAAAAAAAAAGTCAGAAAAATAAATTCACACAATAATAAAAAAACATTTGGAAAATTTTAATATTATACCTGAGCTAGTTCATTCTTTGAAGAAACAACCTAGGGTATAAACCAGAGCTTATGTGTACGTTTGTGACATACTCCACCCTTCAGAAAAAGCTGCAACAATGCCACACAGCTGCAGAAATAACTCCATTCCTCCTATGATCTTTTGGCTTTACAGGCAAATCCACTCAGCTCATCCCAAAATACATTTAAAAGCGATATCCCAAAATAACTTCCGATCTTTCTTCTTAGCTTAATGGTTTTCATAACGGTCTGTAAGCTTTTTAAACACCACACTGCTGCAGCAAGTGAGTTCCTTCCCTTCAAATCGAATGAAATATGCAGGAATTGAGTTAGATGCATGTTATCTCAATCAAATTCTAATTTGCTAGATAATTACCCAATTAGGTATGTTCATGGATGCTGAAGCTTGCAATGCATCCATCACAGACGCTATATATGCATACGATGTACTATTTCAACTATCCTATCATCACGGCATAAGAAAAAATTGCAGAGTAAATGACTGTGCCACACATTGTATATAATATATACACTTGATAGAGACTTCAAATTTACTTCAATTAAGTGATTTTCACATAGCATAAGACAAACACCGAGCTCCTGATAGATTCACATAACATCAGAAAGATAGTACACATGCGTATGTGGAGTCAAGCACATCTGGGAGTATTTAAGAATTCCACAGAAGATAACTAAGCATTTCAGCCCAATACAAATTATCCTTAATGACTTTCCAATACAAATGTGCAGTTCTGATGCTCTGTTTTTCCCAAACAATTTAGAATAAAATAACAAATTAGTAATTATGATTAACTCAACAAAATTCCTTGGTAGGATAATGAAATCCAGGTATTAGTCAAAACACACGGATAACTAAATAAAAAAAAGAAAAAAAAAAACAAACCCAAACTGATAACTACAAAGCTTTTTATTCCACCTAACAAATTCTGTGATCTATCAGCCTAAACAATTAGCGGTCTGTGAAGACCATGCATTTCAGCCATGCAGCATGCAACAAAGCAGCACATAACACAATGCAAAAATGGCAAAGAAAACCAAGTGATCGCCATGCTAGTATTTGTCAAGGGTCTCCTTACCAAACAGTGAAATCCTATGCCTGACAAGAACTCCAAGTTTGCAGAACAGGCTGAAGACAAAAGAAAATTAAAAGAGAAAAGGAGGGAAAAGGAAAAAAATAAGGAGGGGGGAAGGGAGAAAGAAAAAATAACAGCTGATATATGAGCAGGAAAAGCAACATGATGTCACGCTGAAAGAATCAATTATCTGAGCAGAATGTGGGACAGTACTAAAGAAAGAGTTTTTAAGTGCATATCCTTAACAGACATGGTTAAATAAGCACATATTATAATTAAAGAAACAAAAAAAATTAAATGCAAAGCTAATTAATATAAAAGCATCCTATATGATAACCCACAAGGAAATAACCATCAAAGCTTGAAGAAGTAAAACGTGGTCAGTGTGCTATTCAGGATACCACTGACAATTTGAAAACGAAAGGTAAACAAATCAGATTAATTGAAGTGTTTGATGGCAAATGTTTAACTAGCCCAATTTGGATCTTGTCATCTCGAACACAGTGAGGATTTCTTTTCAAATACATTGCTTTTTAAACACACTCAACATGAGAAATAGCACCTTACATGGACACAAAACCAACAAAAACGGATGTGATCAATGATTTCATTTCACATGTTTGAATTACTTCCTGTGCTGATGAGCAGTACCCCATTCAGGAGAATGAAAAATGAAGTTCTGTGTTAATTCATAGAAACAGAAGCACACTACCCTACCCAAATTGAACTGGCCTCCAAACTGAGGAGAGGTTAGCTCAGTCTTTATGATAAAGTTCATTCTGAAAATTGTTCTTGACAGCAACATCAATTTTGGTGTTATTTTTATGCTGCAAAACCCCTCATCTGCTATAAATGACATGAACAATATCATGTCATTTTATTAAGCTATTTAATTACTAGGCACACAGGCTAGTTATCAACCTCTGATTTAAAAGCAAAAGACACCATAAGCATGTCTGCACAGATTATGGATGAGATCTGAACATGTTGATCCATTGACAGGGTGCCAAATGGAAATATGTCCGAAACCAGAACAACCAGGTGAATGGGGTGTTGAATCCAGCTAATTAGCCAGTGCACAATGATCCACTATAGCAACAGCAACTGCTCTGTTTTAGAAATGAGCCTCATTGGTGCATGTTCAGGGATCTCTGTTCACTTTTTATTCCATGAAGCAAATCTAAACTATACATTCTTTTATGAGGATCCTGGCTCACCCAATCCAACAGGAAAAGCTGTACAGAAGCATGTTAGTGTCATATAAAACCTGTGTCCATTCTAATAAAGACAGTAAAAGAGCTCACAATCTCTTATGTTCTAACACACAGATATTGCGCAACTGACCACAGCTTTCAGCAGATGCCACGTTTTCACAAAGTCAGACTGACTCTCCAGTGTAAACAGTTTAGGTTAAACAAATAAATAAAATGTCCAAATGACCAGTACTTAGATTGATGTCCAGACCTAATTTTATAGAGCTGTAGTAACACAAGGACTTGTAAGATGGATGAATGAGAAATGCAAAAAGCCCAGTCCTGAAGAGGCTGGTTACAAACAAGATGCTACCATATTTCAGGAAGAGGTCTGACCTCAATTTCCACACACAATAAATCTGGATATAGCTACCGCACTTAACGCTGTCATTGCATCATCAATACCCAAAATTATACTCTTTCATAGCTTAACAAATGCAAGCTTAATTGGAAAAAAAAAAAAAAAAAGCAGCCAGGCACTGTCCTTAGCTTGAAGAAAATCCTATGTATGAGTTGGACTCAAACAAATCTAAAGGGAAAAATCAAATCCACAATTCAGCTTCGGCAAACTCCCTACAATACCAAGGGTGGGTAAGGGGACCAGGGCAGGAAATCGAAACAAAAAAAAGTAATTTTTGTGAATCTATTAAAATGGCCCGAAACAGCCCTTCAGGAAGTGGATCATACAATTTAGTTTCTATATTCTTTGTCTCTTGATAATTAAGAAATAAACTGCTCAATAGCCCTGGTTATAGCTAGCATTCATCCAAGGTTTCCCTGCATGTGTTTTCTTCTCTTTGGCTGACACTTCTGGATGGCAGGTAATTCAATTAAGTACGGCAGCAGCTCTGATCCTTTTGCTGGGCTACATGTTCAGGGATCTCACACAGCTAGACAGCATGTGCGCAGAAGTTCTGAATCTACACAGTAGGTATGTTGATACATCCATGTTTGACATATTCCAGAAGTATGGGGTCTACTGGTATGACATAACACCTGTGAAAATATTGTTATACAGGACATTACAGACAGAAAACAGCAGCTCACAGAGTGGAAAATTATCTGGATTGATGTGTTTTGATAGAGTTTTTTAGTTCTTTGAAGAATGCCATTCAGGATTAGCTGCCAGATCAAATTAGTCCATGAGATACTACACAGCCAAGAGAGTCATTACTTACTTATGCTCAGTATTGTTCCTAAAAACTTCACAGAGTATTCACAAAATCTTGCAAACCCCACATGTCTGTATAACCAGCAATTGGCTGTCAGCCTCAAAAACCAGCAATTCAGTTTTGCATGGTTTGGTAGCCAGTAACAGCCAAGAATGCAACCATGAAACCTGTACATACAGGTATGCAGTAGGTCCTCCATGAATCTTGTAGTCCACTTTACTAAATGGGAAATACAAGCTTCAATTCATCAGAAGTGAAATTAGGTGAAAACATATCATAATGAGAAAGCCCAAAAAGGGATAACTTCAGAGAAAAGATCAAGTGGATATTTCTGTCACATTACTATTATTATTACTATTTAGAAAACCAAAGAGCAGAAAAAATGCAACTCTCTCTTTTTTTACTTTTTATGTCAGACAGTAATAATGATACTTACTGAAATTCAGTTATAAATAAGTTTGGGCCTTAAATCTACCACAAAATTTTGCAGGAATAATGATTTCAGTATATACTTATTTCCAGCAGTGAAAACTGAAACATGGTTGAATAGCCTGAGCCTCAGGCTGTTGCACATAATAGTAAATTCAAGTTCCCTGCATGCTAAAATCATCACCACTGCCTTTAAAACAGCATATAATCATAACTGTACTCCTCTCTCCATTTTATTAAATGAATTTACTTAAATTGAAAAGAAAGTGAAAAAGGTTTAATTTGCATTTTCATTAAAATATTTCTCTGCCTCTCACATCACTTCTCACTTTTCTACAATCAGCTGCTGCTGTTTAAAGTCAAACACACATGTTCATACACATTAATATTATTTTAAGTTTTACCTTGTCACCATTTCTTTCTCTTTGTTAGAAGCATGGCCTCCACTGCTGAGAGGCCTACTTGCTGCAGATAAGAAATACAGGCGATGATTTTTAAAATACTGATCAATCAAAGGAAGCACAACCTGAAATTGTATCAGAAAGAAGGAGTTATCTCAGGGCTTTCTTTACTATGTTCTGTATTTTTCTCTATAAGACAACTAAAGACAGGAAATTTAAAATGTTTTCTGTTTTAAAATCCCTATGTATTTTTTCTTTAATGTCTATTTCTCACTGAATTTATTTAGTATTCAAGGCACTTAAAATGTCATCAGGAAAGCAGCAGAAAAAAAAAAAAATCTATATTACCTCTGGGACAATCTGTGTGGTTTTTTAGGAGAAGCACAAAGCAGAAAGTATAATTTAATTTCATCTTCACAATTTTGGATTTTTCCAGTTCTACAAGCACATACACAACTCTTTATGCCTTTTAATGTAGGTATAAGAAAAATTCACCTACAACTATCAGTGCACTAATGGCACTTAACTCTAGACACTATCAAATAAAACTCCCCAAACATCCTTACTTATCAAAGGCTTGTCCACAGAAGTCTTCCTGTTTACTTCATGTGGTCACCATTACTCAGTGCCCACACTCTAGGGACTCTAGCCTGGAGAAGGTTAAGGAAGGACCTTATCAGTGTGTATAAACATCTGAAGGGAAGGTGTAGAGGAGACAGAGCCAGGCTCTTACTCAGTTGGGCCACATGGCAGGACCAGTCAACAGGCACAAGCTGAAAACCAACAAGTTCCCTCTGATCATCAGGAAACAATTTTTTATAGTGAGGATGACTGAGCACTGACACAGGTTGCACAGACAGACTGCAGTCTCTGCCCTTGCAGATAGCTAAAAGCCATCTGGAGATGGTCCTCGGCAACCTGGTCCAGGTGACACTGCTTGAGTAATGAAGTTTGACTAGATGAACTCCAGAGGGCCCTTCCAAACTCAGCCATTCTGTGATTCCATGATAGAGAGACCAGCATGGTTTTAAAACAAGGAAAGAAATAAGGAAAATGACACTGACGGATACATAGATATATTAATTCCAGTAACTATTGCTCACATTTATCTGCCTGAACACTGTAAAAGCGAATCTCCAGAATTAGACTAGGCTAGTAAACAGAAAAGATAGGGAGGTTATGAATAACATCATACGAGTAGTTGCATATCACAGAGTAAGGAAATAATGAGAATAAAAATATAGTCCTGTGGTTTTTTTGACATCTAGAATTCATACTATAGTACTTTCAAGGTATTTTTATTACTACTGTTTTTAATTAATAAAATAATGAATTTAACACAGAAAAGTGAAACTTTAAGAACAATAATCATGTTCACTAATAAATACTTCCTCACTTCAACTACTTACTATGTTGACAAAGAATAAGCAAAGATATACTGTACTTTGGCAAAAAACTTGATTTCTTGTTCATATGGGAAGTGCTCTCCTTTGCCTCTGCTGCCACCATCTGCAGAGAGAAGAAAATTAAGCTCCCTGTCATATATCCTAATTAGTCTACTCTGCATTTTTTTAAATGTACACTATAAAAACATAATATCTCTTTAGATTCAGATTTAAGATATCACAAACAGTACACTGGTTAAAGCGGCATTTTATGACTACCTCATGAGAAGAAAAGTAACAGAAATAAAATGTGCAAAGAATAATTGTTCAAATCTCCATAAAAATGTAGACATCGTCCAGAGGTATGGATATTTTTGTGAGATGCAAATCTAGTCTTTTATTTTTTTCCAGTTATTGGTGGCAATTTGGAAGCCTAAACTCAGATTCTAACGGAACACCTTTCTCCAGTTGTTCCCAGGAGAAACAGAATTTCCAAATTTCTGCTATTTATTTGTGGACTTTGTCTACAGAAAAAAAAAATGTTTAGTACTAACCAAATGAAAGTAAAATTGCTTCACTTCCCCATAACTATAAAAATAAAAATCAGATACTCTTTACAGACATCACCTGGTACAGCTCACAATTTATTCTTTACTTATGATCTTCTTTTTACTAATCCACTGAGGGACACGAGTGATATTTGCTCTAACATTGTTTCAATATTTATCCATTATCATTCCTGCAGCTAGGCCAAATCTATGTAATTAAGTAGACTGAAGCCACGATAATCAGGCTCTAGCTGCAGAAGTATCACAATGAATTATCAAAGCCAGACTTTCCCTACTGTAAATAACCATGTCATATATAATTCATAAATGTAATAATTCCCACTTTAAAACCAGACAGGGTTTTGGACAAGCATTGATATATTCAATCTCCCTACTGTTCCTGCCATTAATACCGTCAAGTTATAGTGTCTGTGCCTAGACATGAGGCAAAGTTTACGCTATGTGGCACTGCAACTCCCATGGCCACACAGAAGCTGCATTTGACCAGGTTGATTGGCTTTAAGTCCTCATATGAGAAGCTGACTTGGGTCACCAAACTTTCTTTTTAAAGAAAAAAAAAAATCTTTAACAAAAGCAGATCAAGTAAATTTGTTTCCTTGACAGCACTGCTGACAAAACACATGCTGGGTGTTCATGAAAGAAGGTTCCCATTGCAGGAGTTTTTGTGAAAGAGGTTTCTCTCCTTCTCTTCCAGGAAAAAAAAAAAAAAAAAAAAATCAGGATGGTACAAATGACTGGTTTAATTTGCTCTGTGAAAAGGGTTACATATGAACAGTAAATATTAATGTGATATTAATGTGCACATGTGAGAGATAAGTTTGTGCACAAATACAGTGGTGCAGCTAGTTTTCTTTTTCAAATAATGAAAGTCAAATTTTGGCTCAACACTTCTTATATGATGAATGAACACAGGAAATGGCAACGAATATGGGAAACTGGACTGAATGCAAACTACGTAATTTTCCAAAATCCGTAAATTTCATCAACTATAGTAAACCAGAGGGAAAACTCCTAGTCCAAGAATGTGTAATTCAAAAAAAAATAAAATTCTAGGTTTTCTTTTTATAGTATCAAATATGTTAGTTAAAAATTCTTAAGAAAATGTACAAGGAGTACTATACCAAACTCCAGAATATACTGATGGGCTTCATCCACATATCTTATAAGTTGTTGAAGGAAACTGTAGGCAAAGCGTTTCTCAATGGAAGGCGTGTCTAATTCCAGGTCCTTAAGTCCTCTGTGAAAAGGAGAAAATCAATTTTCACACATTTAGAAGGACTCAAAGTAGTCTTACCTCCCTCTCCATGTAGTCTGATGTCACATTCTTTAATAATGATTAACTGCTTATTAGCATCAGAACTGTTCTGGCTTTTTAGCATCAGAACTGTTTTGTGAAGTAAATTGTACACTTATTTAGATTTTAAGCTATTTTTTAAGATACAACTCAAATTTCCCAAGTAGAAGGTTACAGAAAAAATAGACTAGTCAATCCATCAGATTAATCCAGTATCATTGTAATTTCTTTCCCTTACTTGTAAGGCATTGTCTTCTATTTCCCTTCAAGGACTGATTCCTGGGCAAGGGATTTTGAAATTGCTAAAATATTTGATTTAAAAAATCAAACCAGAAGTACATTTCATCTCCCTCATCATGACTCTTCCAAAAAGACAACTGGTAGTGGAAGAACTCTGAATCGCTACATAGTATTTGTGAAAAATGGGGGAAACAAAGTGATGGAATTGCAGCTTACTTCTTCCAGCACTGTCCTGCGCTCAGCGCTGAACCCAGGATAAGTATGCATCATGATAGTTACTAGTTTAATATGAAAAGTGTACCTTCTTTCAGTAAGCATGAATTTGCAGAGAGTGGTTCCATGATGTGCTGATGTCTGCTAGCAACAAGTTGGCAATGATATATGCCTTGATTCTGCAGGATCAGGACTTTAAGGACTTTAATGAAAAATCTGTGCTTAACCAGCACCAGAGTAAGCCACCACGCCACTGTCAGATGCACCAGGTACATTAGTACTCAGTTATTTTCCAAGGATTAGTCAAAAAGGAACACGTAACACTGAATCACCTGAGGAGTCTTTCGTCATTTTGACAGAGGATGAGAAAAGAAACCTTTGCTGAGTGACAAACTTTTTTTGTACATCCTACTCCAGTGAAAGGAAGTAAACTGAATTATTCCAGCCACCCTAAAAAATTCTACCTAGAACTGGTAGATTAACTGTGGGATGTTATAAATGGGCTGAATTTCATACATGATATAAAAGAAAGGAAGTAGGCAGATTTTAAGTAGATGTGCTGGGCTAATTAATTCACAATGATTAGCTAAACCCACCTCTGTGACTGTTCATTCACTTACTAATTTTCAGGTCATACAAATCTCAGATATGCTTTCAGCCTTTCCTAGTGACTCACATTTCCTAAACCATGCTGACAGGCAGACAAGCCTCCAATTTAATTAAAATTTCACTCACACTGCATTTAGTAGATAAATATGTTATACTAAAACCAAAAAGGAATTATGCACGTTATTCTGCAGAGAATAGCATGTATAAGTACTGAATTGTGAATGCTCTTTTGATTACTACATTTATTCACCATTACTACATTTAAATTGTCAATTCCTTAAAAAAACCAACTTTTAAAAACATCACTTTTCTCTTTTTTAAATATTATAATAACACTACAAAGTAACTCACTTAGAAGAAATATGTACATTTTATAAATAAAACTGTCTTATCAAAGCAGTTACCCGGAAATTCCTATAGAGGTACATGTACCAGACCTGTAATGAAGACTTCATAAATCTATCACTTGTAGAAAATTAACAAGTTTACTAATAGTTGCATGTGTGGAGACACACCAGATAGAAACACCATGCTGTAGAGTTGAGAGGAGAGGTAGAAGACATGCAGAGATTCTGGAAAACTCTGCTTCAGCCTTCCAAATCTCCGGCTACTCACTCCAAAATCCATCATTACAATGTTCTATATGAAGCTCATCCTTACTCTCAGGTACAGAAACCTTAAAATGAACATTGGTCTTTCCTTTAATTAAAAAAACTCAAAAAAAAAACCCTCATAAAAAAAAAAACAACAACAAAACAAAAAAAAACCAAAAAAACCAAGCTAACCAGCCACTGAAGGATATCAGGAACTTCCTGTGGCGCTAACAGTGAACAGAGTATTACCTGGAGACAACATATCCATTAATCTGTAGGAATTTCAGAATATCCTGTGCTTTTTCTCTGTCCTTGGCTTTTTCTTTGGCTGTGAGTGTATCATAAGGAACAAGAAGAGGATGGTTGCCTCCTCCTACTATAGAACATCAAGAGAATTAATAATTAAAAAGCAGTTAAAGAGTTATCTGTTGATATGGTAAGTGCCATTATGTAAAAGCAGTCATATTAATAAATAGCACATTACAGTAAAATCTAGTCTGAAATAACAATAATAAACTTTTCTGTCTAAAACCTAAAAAATATTCAGATACAAGCTCTAGGTGCAGCTGCAAACATAGTTCTAACATAATAAATGCTCCAAGTACCAGCTAAATATTTTGAACATACTGCAAAAACTCTTAAAGAAAAAAGTGCTTAACTGTTATGAACATGTATTACAATTACAACTTTATTTAATAAAGCTGAAAATATTTCAGCAAATAACATAATTTCATAAGAAAACCAAGATATAAACAAATATATAAACACATACAAACATAATCCTGCCTTTAAAGTTTCTGATGACAGCAAAAAGAGTTAATGGGGTTTAGCAACATATACATGTATCTGAAAATACATGAAAATTATATAGCTCTACTTTACAATAATAAAGATAGAAAATTAAGAGCACACTATTCAAATATGGTTCAGACAACTGCCTAATCTGATCAAAGGAATACTGCCAAAACAGATGTAAACGGAATAAACTGCATTTGTATTGCTTACAAATAGCTGTTCTATTGACACCTCTCTGAATGCAGGTAGCTAAATTGGCAGAGAAATAAAGTTACTATTATTACTATAAATACCTTCATGAAGAGCATAATTTTTAGGATTTCATCTTCTAAAATCACCATCAGATAGCAGAACATAATCTACCCCTATGCTATTTTGCTACAAAATGCCAGGAAATTGTAATCAGACTTATCTCAGAAAAAAATACAACAGCAAGTCTCTAGTAAAAATATTGTTTAAAAAAGGAATATATTTCCTTAAGAAAATATTGGGAGACATATCCTTAGGTTATTTTGTAAGCCACATATTCTAAAGTCTTCTATTAGTCCTGCCTGCCTCCAGATAAATATATGCAAAATGGTAATCCAGTGGGCAAGTCTGATGGTTTTTCTTTCTGGTTGTTTTTTTTTAAGGAAGTGCAACTTTAACATTGGGATAGTTGGGTTTTATTCTATTATCACAAATGTGATCTAAGTCCATTTTATTATAGCTGCAGAGACATGCAAAAAAGCATATAAGCATAGTAAGTGTATCTGCCCTGTACATGGAAGTCATTAAGACTATAATAGAACATTCAATTACAATTAATACATACAAATGCTAAATGAAGGGGAATGACACTTGTTATTGACAATTTTCAGGTGGCTAACATACTTGCATATGTGAAAAGCCTTAAATTAAAATAGATGTATTCTGTACCTGACTTCAGCATTACTTTTCTATTTTTTTTACAGGCATAAAAAAAAAAAAAGAAAAAAAAAATCAAGATTAGCGTATCTATATACTGTAGGAAAAGCCCCATAGTCTTGAGGTCTTGAGGGCCAGGTTTTGCTCAGCTGACACTTCACATGAAGAAACTCTCCATTAGGAGCTTCTCCCTCATTTACTAAAGCCACCTCTAGCTTTCTTAGTACTATTCTCCTTTGCATAACACTAAAAACACTGTACATTGTGGTCACTGAAGTGCCGCTCAGAGGCAATAATCTGCTTTCAAATAACAAGTTACACAATACATAACAAAATTTTCATTTAGGGAAGCAGAGATCATGGAGCACATGCAATTTTTACATGGAATCAAGAATCTGCTCTAGGTGTCTATCCACTTTTCAATTCAATACATGATATGCGTGCAGTTTTTAGTAAATGCCCTTTTAGACCTACCCGCAATAAAAGAATTCAGATTTAATCAGAGCCCATTGGGTAATACTCTGAAAGATTAATGCTAGAAGGAAAATGTATTATTTTAGCTTAAATTAATTTATAAGCTTTGACTTCTCTTTCTTTGATATATTTGAATTGGTAAACTACTTCAAAAGGAACTGTTAGACTCAGTACTACAAGAACTTCCTAGCACTAAAAATGATAAAATATTTAATTAAGAATAGATACCCTGTTGTTTCTTCTTTGACAACTTAACTTTGCTGTTTTTTTTTTTTTAAACTGTTTTCTCAAATACAAAATACTGTAAATACCTTATAGCTAATATTACCTTTAGCTTCAAGTTCCATTTTCTTTTTCTTTGCCCATATGTTATGGTAGTTTTCAGCCATCATCTCAGCCATAGCCTTACAAAAATTGAGAGGTTAGTGATATGTGTTGCAATGGTTAACCCCAAGAAGAATAATTTTCTGGTTGATATTAAATAACATGCTTTGCTCTCTGGAAGCTTCAATACAATTCCATTGTAATGGTTCACTGAAAACAAGAGTTTTGAACTGAACATGTATGATACATAATTTGGGTAGGGTGGGTATAGGAATTAGAAACCTCATGCTGAAAAAAAGCTGGTAATACAAACAAGGAGGAACCACAAAGAGTAGTATAGTCTGGAAAGGGTACTGGAACATCAGATGAGGGCTTGAGTCTCAAAACACTGCCAGTAAGAACCCCATGAAGGCTCTGGTAAGGAAAACAAAGAACAGCAAGCCAGAGGACTGAATCAAGACTGTTCTTGCTGGCTGCAGCAGACTCTGTAAACCCACAGATAATAGCGTGATTGAGGTGGATACTCATTTGTTTGATCTCACTGTTAAAACCACCAACCATTTTACCAGGGACTCCACAGATGCAGACAAGAGCTGAAGCTTTTCAACATGGACCATGTTTTTTAAAGCAAGAGAGGATCAAAGAGCAATGATGAAAAAGACAAAATACATCTCCCCAAAAACCTAAACCAAACCAAAATAAAAGAAAAAGTAACATCAGGCACGACCAAATTTGCTTAAAATAAACTAGCAGGTAAGAAAAATATACTGTAAAAAAAGGGTAGGCATATTATTTCTGACTTACATGTAAGTCTCTGGAAAGAGTGACATTGCTCATATCAATTGCACGAGGAGTGTAACCATGGGCTGTATCTACAGAGATCTGAATGGCAAACATGCAAAACAGTAAAGTTATACAAGGATTTGATAAGAAGTTAACATTAACAAGATACTGAAATTAATGAAAGACCTTCAGGAAAATGTCAGTTGTCTGTCTCTAGAGAACAGAAGTATCCTACGTAGCCCAACTGAAAATACATCAAGGGTGGTAAACTTCAGTGAGACTTAAGCAAAGGTTGACGTAATTTGTTCCAAAACTAGACAGCCATCAGACACAAATCTCCCCCATTGAAATGCAAATTTCACTTGACTTCATTTAAGATTTGAGCTCATTTTGAATAATGCTATACTAGAGTCATAATTAAACCTCCTCATTTTCTAGATTTTTTTTCTCAGCAGGAGAAATCTCAGATAATGTAACTTAAGGTGAATTCAGACAAAAATAGAGCTCTGAATTTTTTTTTTCCAACCCTGTTTTCTACATATAGTAATAGACTCTACTAAATACAAATCCTTTCCTTCTGTCTCATCTCCCCACTCAGAAAATATCACCATTTTGTCATTCTTTCTTTCTACTGCCTAAATTTGACACAGATTTGCTCATGAAATTGACAAAAATGTTTGAAGAAGGATAAACAATGATGGAGATTCCTTGGACGGTGAGCCACTCATGCAAGAAATGTGGCTAGAAAAGGGACATTACTAGACTTTGCTCAATGGATTCTGCTGCAACAGGAACACTTTTCTTTAGGAAGAACAGCACCTGGAATTTTGTTCTCATGCCTCATATTACTTTCACATGAATTTATATGAGATGTGCAAGGCCTAGGAGCTAAAAGGCTTCCCCTCAAAAGGCAGGTATTTTCAGCAGAGAATAGCACAAAGGGGGTACAAGCAGCACACAGTAAATAACTACTGATAAAGTAATGCTTTCTACAGCAAAAAATTCAAGCATTGTTACATTTACACAAATATACCAATTAAATACACTTAAAATTTTTCAGCTGAACCCGGGAAAATGCTATTTTGCGTTTGTGCAAATGACGGCACAACACATTTTAAACACAGGATGAGTGTTAATATGATAGTGTACTCTGAAATACAGAAATATTTTAGGCTTCAAAGGCTTCTAGTAAATTTATGGAATTTCATTAAAGGAAGACTGTATCTTAGCTACAAAAGCTGTTCTCATATGTTGGTATAATTTGAATCTCATGTAAAGCTATTAATTCTAAGAAGCTTCTTATGCTTAAACTGTATTCAAGCACCTCTGTCAGTAAAGTCTTTGTTTATTATAAACACCCCAAAGTAGGGAAATTTGGAAGTCATGAATTTTGGACAGCAATTACAGTGTGCAAATCATAATGCGTTAGCCCAAGTGCTGAATCAAATCACTTGACAGACGCTTTCTGGAGCCCAGAGAGAGTGGAGAGGCAGGTCCAATTGCTCATTTTTCACAGGCATATCACCACTCACACATGTAAATCGTGCAGACTGCTGAGCGGAGAGAAGAAGCTTAAAGGCATCCATAGCCACCAAATACAAAAAAATAGCAGACTAAAATCATATCAATACTCACTATTAAACTGTAATCACTGACTGATGTAAATCATTCTCCTAGGCAAAATAGTTAACTTTATATCAAGGGAACAAATACATTCCTATTTCAATTGTTCAGATTTTTTGAAAATGCTTATTAACATATTACTTTGGAACAGGCAAAGGAAGTTCCAGATTCTGTGAATGTAAATCCAAACTAATCTTCAGAGTTGCACAACTGCTTGTGAAAAATGCTTTCCCATTTTTTTATGCTACAGATTTATGTCATTGCTTGCAAAATCGAAGGTCAAGGGCAGATCTTGCATGCCCTTTTTAAAAGAAGTTCTTAATAAAATGGCTCACTTGACTAGTTTGAGATATGCGACGTGTCCGATTATACAGTGCCATGGAATCTCCCTCTCTTGTTCTTTCAATTCGCCATCCCCATGCCAGCATAGTTTTTAGTGATTCTTTGATTGGCCATCGATAAATTTCTTTCTCCTGGAAGAATGAACATGCAGTAATTGCCTTGTTGATTATGTAGTTGTACAGAACAAAAAATAATGACTGGGCTTTTCCCTGGTTATACTGATATACAAAGAAATGCACTGAAATCAGCCCTGGCTCAGGATGCTGAAAAGCAAATAAATCATATAAGATACAAAAAAGTTCATTATTTCAGAGATGGGAAGAAGAATTATGCTCCCGCAGGAAGCTAATGATCACAGGGATAACCATGTTAACGGCATGCTCAGATAGGAACTCAAAGGCGGAGCAGTAATTATCAGAAGTAATGCATTTTTTCTGACACATGAAACACAATCACAGAACCTTAAAAAAAGTCTGTGTTGAAATGGACCTCTGTACATGATCTGGCTCAACCTACTGTTGATGTCGGATAATTTAAATGGGCTGCCAACACTTATCAAGATTAGATTATCCAGGGCTTGCCATATCATGCTTTGAATATTTGCACTTCAGGTGATTTCACCACTTCTCTGAACAACCTATTCAATGTTTAAGTTGTCAAGGTAAGACAGATTTCCAGAAAGCCTTTCTGCTAAAACAACTTACACAAGTCTCTTGTCCTGTCACTGTGAATTGCTGTGAAGAGAATATATTAATTTTCTCTATAACTACCACCTAGGTACTGGGAAACTGAAATTACATCCCTGTCAGCTTTCTCTTCTTTAAGCTAAACAAACCTAGTTCTTTCAGCTTTGCATCATTTATCATTTTCCAGCCTTCTCATCATCTTTGTGGCCCTCTCCTGGAGACCAGATAAAGAGTAAACTTAAGTCTTCACTCAGCAAGTATCCATACCTCTATGACTTTTCTGTAAAAGTATACTGGCAATATGACACTTCAGTTTCACTGTAAGTTATGCCATGTAAGTTCAGCCATGAATAGGCTGAGTGGCCTATTTATCATACAATAAAATCTTTCTATCTCTTTTAGAGTTTGTGAGGAAGGCAACAATCACACTTTGGCTGATGTGTACTCTAAATAATTTTTTTTTAAAAGTGATATAAACACAAGATGATATTTTCATAGCGAATAAAGCAATTTTTCAATCACCATGGATCAAGAATGGACAAAATCCTTACCTTTTCAGACAATAACTTATATTGCTTCATTAATGGTTGTACTTTTGCAGATTCAGAATAGGTTTCACCATATGTCCATCCATTGGCAAACTGAAAATAGCAATGATTAGAGGTAAAAAAATGGGGAAAAGCAAAAAAAAATCTGAAATTCTGGAATACCATATTTTAATTGGTACAAAGGAACTGAAAAATGCTTCTGCAGAACTATTCCCTTAAGTTTCTACTATTTCCTCAACATTTTCTCAACCAATATTTATATTATCTACAGAAAATGAATGTAGCATGCCTGCTTTTTGAAAATGAATGATTACACAATGCTAACATTTCAATACTTTTTTAAAAATATTTATATAGAGCAGAATACTACGCTACAGTTAAGGAACTATTTTTAATACTGGACACAGAAACTGCACAAAGGAATGAAAACCCTAGAAAGGGATTTTAGTTAAAAAAAATTGAAATTTCAATTCAATAAAACTCAAACAATTAGCAACCATACTTACTGAAAACTCAGCGATAAAATCAATGAATATTTTTAAATACTTATGTGCACTTACTAAACTTTCCCCCTCAGTGCATGTCAAGAAAACACGGGTTATCTCTTACCTATGTACCAATTTGTAGCATTATGAAAAGTAATAATACTCAAAACAAAATATTTTAAAGATGAAACGGATTCAAATAAAAATTCTGATTAACAGGAATATAGACTTTACCTTTTCCATTGACCATTTATCATGAGAGTGTTCTGCATATTTGTTAATGAAATATTCTAACTTTTCAGGGATTGTAATGCTGAAAGTGAAGAGAACAATGGTCATTATATCACATGTTAAAATGTGAATGCTTTCATTTCAAATAGAACTTTCAAATAAATAATTAGTAGTGCATACATCCATTCAAAGCATTTTACTGTGGTCTGTTTCCTCATATACAGTTTGCCTAAACTGCAGTTAAATCAAGGAAAGAATCTGAATTATTTGATAAGCACTGAATGAGAACTATCGCTGTTGTAGGAATTTTACTTCTTTGACATGTGTGCAGGGAAAAAAAAATCAATACTGATACCAAGCACTCATGCTTTTTTTATCACATATTTCTATTACTAATACTCATTTTCTTAAGATTAAAGATGTAACAATGATCCATAATTTCAGAAATACAATGGTGACTTACTGAACATGTTCATTATAAACAAAGTGTGCTAACAGTCCCTTTGAATCACAGACAGAATCTTCTTCTAAAAATAATTTATAAAATATCAGCATTTTTCTGCATCTGCATTCCTACAAATAATGCAATTGCTTCTTGATCACTCACGAAATAGCAAAATCTTCCCTCCTAAGACGAAGCATTTTAATAGCAGAGGTGTTACACTGCCATCTACTGCAAAGTACAAGAATCTGTTTTTAATCTTCAGTCACAGGGTGGGGCAAAGCAGGAATATAAAACAAAACTGCGTCAGAGTCATAGTTTCAAGAGCCTAATCACACACAAAGGACAGAAAATATTCATCCATCATGGTCCTCAGTTTTTTTTCCTGTTTGAAAGTGTGTATTTGAGATGAACTCTACTAATGGTATAATGCATTTCAGAAATGCAATAAATTGACAAGTACAATAAGGTCTTATTATCTACAGCTTCATATAAATAGCTCCAGGACTAGTAAGCAATGTGATGAAGATCTTCATGTTAAAATAATAGGTTGGAAGCGACACTGATAATAGTGCTTTCTTTGTCTTGAACCATCACAGAACCGCTGACATGTATCACAATGAGGTGACTGATGATTTAGGTAGTTACACAATATTTTCTGAGGTTTTCAAATACACTCCGGCTATCTGCAATTTTCCACTGAAAGGACACCAGATGAAGTCATCTTTAGTTAAACAGCAGTATACGATCCTTACTAAATTCTGTTAAGATAAATTCTGTTAAACCTTCATATATCTTAAATACATCTTAGACATGAATTTTAACAGTCACTGGTGTACAGCACAGATTATGGCTTTTACTGCCATACTTTAATGTGCATACATATACAAGCATGCTGTAACAAAGGTATCAATTTATTGACGGCATTCTGTGTTCTGAATGTCAATAAAAGACAGAACGCTCACGAAGGCAATTGAAGCAAATGTCTCACAAGTGGCATTTTTCAATGTGGTTATTACATAACCACACTGCTGTAAGTGTATTGTGTTCTGTACAAAGGAAAATGGGGCACTGGCTATATTCAAAAATCCGGACAGAAAAATTCAGATACGTGTTTTGTCTGGCTAATGTACTTAAAAGAGCATGGTCAGAGCCTGACTCTAAAGGAAATGAAGATTCTTCCACTCTATTCCCCATGAATCACAGTAAAAAGATATTATATATCATCATCATAATTTTCTGCAAGTACACTGTCATTGACACACACTCGAATTAGCGCCTTGGCATATGTTAGTACAGACAGGGATGAGGTAGACTAGTCTACTTTTTTTGTTCCTAGAAACATGCTGTTTGTTTGCAGCAGACATACAAAGGTAACTAACTGGACAGTTCTATATTCAGGCTGAAAATGTTTAGGCATTTAAAATATTCTGGGTTGACCAAGAAACTAGTTATGTAATTGGATATTTGTTGCTTTAAATTATTTAAAATAATGCATAAATAAAGATTAATTTCTGTTTTACATAGAAGATAAGCATCCAGAAAAGATTAAAAGTGCACATCAAAAGAGACTCCATCCCTCTTTTACACATTCATGATTAAAAAAAACCCAAACTAGTTGCAACAAAATAATTCCTTACTTTGATGTATCAACAGGTTGAGGATTAAAGTTCCCATCTGAATCCATTGAAGACTGTTTTTCCATCATATTAACATAATTTGATTCCATATAGTCTGGAGGCAAGGCCCCTGCAACTGCGCTCAAACAAGGCAAAGCCAGTTTGAACAGCTCTTGTTCATACTTCTGTGGAACACACGGGACAGAAAGTGAGCAGCGAATGGAAGCCATCAGTATCACTTCTGAAACTGATATAGTTGTATGTGAAACAAGCAACAACAGAATGGCTTTCCTATGCAGTGGGAAATTGAAATTTATTTTGAAAATCAAGGAAACTGACTGCCAAAGGCATATTATGCAATATTGATTAAGCTTCTCCCTAATGTCTGGGAAGAGAACATAGTACAGGAATATGCATAGCATTTCTAAATACCTATATTTGAAAACTCCCTTTAAATAAGTTGGTTAAAAATACACACAGAATTAACAATAAATACATACCAAAGATGTACTATCAAGCTTTTGTTCAACATAGAATTGATTCAAGTGTGATAAAACTACAATTCCTAAGCAAAGGGCTATACTCTTTTTTTAAAGATAATGTGCAAGGTAGAAAAGTGCAGCTTTCATTCAACCACAGATGCCTGAATTTGCTTTTAAGGCTCTGAAGTGCAGTTGACGTCTGCAGATCCACCTCAAAATTACTTTATTAGCTATACAGGGATTTTTAAAGGACAGACAAAATGGTACACCTGCATTAAAGCGGAACCTAGAAGAGGAAGATTTAAATTTACTAAAGCCCTTATTTTTCCCTTTAAAGTGGATAATAGAGTATTGCTAAAAGATGGGTAAAAAATGGCAGATTAAAGAAAAAGAGTTTATATAGTGCTTTTAAAGTAGTAGATGGATATTAAAATCACTTACTTTTTGAGACAAAGCATCAAAAATACCCCAGAACAACTTTCTGGATAAATGAAGTTCTTCTTCTGAGGCAGCACCAAAGTTACCCCATCCACCTGGCAAACAATAATACTTCCAGCATCTTTCATAATGATTTGTCAGCAACTAAAACAGAACATATTTTGGAACCAAATAAAATATAACTGTTGATGTAGTTCCATTCTGGCATTCAACCATTACACAGATACTGCCTGAAAAATTTCTAACTTTTCGTCAAGAAGCCATGTTGTGAATTTGTTCTTTAAATCACTGGTGGATATACACACAGAATGATCAGTTTTTTCTTTCAATATTAGTGGCATATGCAAAGCACATGTGACAAAGAGTTATTTTTCCCAGCACCACAAAAGCTCTTGACAGCTCAGCTGAGCCAAGAATTTACCTCCATCTGTGTGCGAGTCTTCTAAACACTGGTGCTTGGTATGTAAGACACTAGAACCATGATTTCACCTAGTTCCCAGTTGTTATTTACACATCCAAGAGCTATTCACCAATAACTCCCAGTGCAACTCATCTCTTCAGTGAGTTGTAAAACCTGCTATTAGCCTACCCTCTTGCTCTCTATCTACAATTGGCAGAGGACCTTTATTCTCTCTCCATTTCATTAAATACACATTTCAGGGATACTTTCCTCTTAAGTGGCTACAATATCCCAGATTATCAGGGATTCAAATGGTGCAAGGACCTGCCACAGGGTATTTGCCAAACTAAAGTTACCATAAATTTTGCACTTAATGTGTCCTCTATGTCCCTGAATAACAGAGAAGAAGAAGAAAAATTAGTTGTGCATGTGTCAGTAAAGGCCACTCCAAGCACAAAATTTCTGGCAATAGCAAAGTGAAAAAACTAGACCTCCTCAGAAGCAGATTTCCCTAAGTCACAGACAGATCTTGCTAAAGACGCTTAATTGGAATTTTAATTCAGAGTTTATTTTCCCAGTTCTTCAGAGAAAAGAATTGTTTCAACATCACTTAGCAAAAACATGTTGGCAAAATATTACAAGTCACATTCAGTAACGTTTGCCAGTAACACCAAACTGTGTGGTTTGACTGATACTCTGGAGGGAAGGAATGCCATCCAGAGGGGCCCTAACATGCTTGGGAGGTGGGCTGATGCCAGCCTTATGAAGTTTAACCATGACAAGTGCAAGGTCCTACACCTGGGTTGGAGCAATCCCA
>WYDI02027291.1:0-27221 GCA_009867235.2 Psittacus erithacus | reverse complement strand
GCTGAAAGTCAAAAACACAGCACTGCACCAGCTACTAAGAAGGAGAAAAAATGACTGCTGCTGCTGAACCCAGGACACTCATCATGGAGACAACTTGTTTTGGCTTAACTGCTTTCAGATGAATAACCCGACTCCATGCAGAGCCAGTCTGTCTTTTTGGAGCTTATGCAGCACAGAATTCTATAACTCCTAGATAAATTACCAGCTGTACTGCAGTAAAATTAGGCAAAACCAATCGCATGGGGAGTGAAGGACTGGGAGGAAAGCAAGAGCTAGGAGCAAACAGAGAATGTGTTTGAGGAGAAACAAATTGGCTGATTTGATCATTTAAAAAGAAAAAAATATAAAATCAGTGAGGGACCATACCCAGGAGATAATTGCATGCGACCTTTCTATTCTGTAGGCTACATGAGTTTTAGTTTTATGGGTGTAACAGACCATCTCCTTTGGCCTCCAGACCAGACCATAGGCCTTGTGGAATAGATGTGGCCTTATAGCCACAAAAGACCTCTCTTTCCAAGGTTTTGTGACCCCTGTGGTGCTTGATGGATGTTTTATCTAGATACATTTTTATTTATTTTTTTTTCCTCCAAAAGACTTCTTTATTTGCAAAATGCTTCAGGTACACAAGACATCATTTTACTCCTGAGGTACATGATACAGGTGCACAGCTTTACAGATGAACCCAGCTTTAGTGTTAATTTGATCACACAAGATTGTGCTAGCAAATTATTACCTGCTATGTAGATGCACTTAAATTGGAAACATAAATCCATCCTGAATGAAAGTGTATCTTACCTCTCCCCTTTTTAGTTTTACATATGGCATACTTTTTCTAATACCGTTGTTCTTGCTTGTCATCTGTGCATTTCTAAGTATGTTATAAGTGTTTTCTTGATGGCAAAAACCTACTTATAATTAACAAAAATAAATCTTGGGTATTAAACATTCCTCTGCATACAAAACCATGGAGCGTTATTCTTAATAGGTTTCCCCTGGGATGTTTCTGTAGTATGCACCAGAGCTCCTTGACTGAATTGTGGAAAAAAAAAAACCTTCTGAAAATAAGGCTTGGGCACTTTAGAGGATCTTCTTCTTAATGGAAGTTGCATTCTTGATGCTCAGTTTCAGGTCTAATGAATGTAAGGACTGTGGTGCTGCCTCAGCTGTTAGAGGTCCAGTTAGTCTAAACATCTCTCTCTGTAATACTGGAGATATTCCAGGACAAGTTGACATAAAGTCCTGTGGAAGGGTTGTTTTTAGAGATGTGCCGAGCAAGAAATTATAACAACTGAGATTATGGTTTGAAATGTGATGATTTGTAACTTAATGAAGACCTTTCAAATTAAATTAAAATAAGCTATTGGGTAAAATAAAATCTTGAGGTGCATTCCTAAAGCCTTCATAGTTCTGTCATGTGTCAGAAAAATGCCTTTGTCATGTGTTAGATGCCTTAACAGCAGTTTTTAAAACACACTATTTGTGGTATAATCAAATTAATTTCTCAAGTGGATTAAAAGCAAGCTATGAGTATTCCAAATATTAATACACAGACTGTGCTGCACTTCTTTTTGTCTTTTAAGAAATTTGGAAGTATCCGAGCAGATTTAATTGAACAAATGAGATTCAAACAAAGGCTGAAAGTTATCCAAACCCTTGAAGATACTACAAAGCGTAATGTGGTAGGTACTGAAATAATGTTCTTTGCAAAGATTAAGACCAGCCAGTTTCTGAAATTTAAATTAGCTTTTCAATGAGTCATGGATTTCAAGTCCGTAACTGTTAACGTTGTGTTTCAAAAGGTACGAACTATTGTGACGGAGACTTCTTTTACTATTGATGAACTGGAGGAACTGTATGCTCTTTTCAAGGTAAAGCTAAGTAAAGATAAGATGTTGTGCCTGCAGAAAATGAAATTTATTTATTTTTTTTATAAGGGACTGTGTCTTTTCTGAAGACCAGGTTGAGTCTGTGAGTTGTTTACTATCGAGTATCTTAATGCAAACTTTAATTAGCTGTTACTAATGTGTATACAAAAAAACCCCAAACCAACCAGTCTTTAAAAGCTCAGGAAATAAGTAATTCAGTAAATTACTTGTCCATGGAAAAAATGAATTATACTGATAAAATCTATTGTAATGGAAAAGTTAATAGACAGAGGCATTTGATCAGTCTTTAAAAACTTATGCATGTTTCTCTACCTACCTAACCCAAGCTTTGGAATTCAGCACAGAAATACCTATGTTCTATGGTCTCAGACAGTTAATACTGCCACATCACAGTAGCTGATTTTTGCCATTGTTAATGCTTTAATGTATACTGTATTCTGTAATTCTGTGTCACAAAGTGATACGTCTCCATAGGTTGATTATACAGCAATACCATTAGATCCGTAAATTTAATGGTGATGGGTTAAAATGCTTTAGTTTCACTTCCACAGTGCGTTAAAACAAGATACTTTCTTCCTCTGTTTTTGTTAGAACAGATTTTTCTGGCATACCAGGAAGAATTTCTTTCCTTTCAATTTCCTATCTGTAATATCAGGTCTTAAAATTATCCAAATCCTCCAGTACCTCCTTTCAGTCCTCCATGGAACCAGTCATACCAAGTCAGGCAGTTCACCCCAGCTGATCACTGTGCAGTGCTAGGACCTCTTTCTCTAAGCTTCTGAATTATTTGAATTAGAATCTGCCAAAATCAGGTCCAGAACTTTCACTGAATTCAATATACTGAAAGAGCAGGATGTTGTACAGTATTTTCTGAGTCCAACAAAACAGTTGAACTATGCAGTTCAAAGATTATTTCATGAGAGTCCCTTTTCTGATGTGACTGTGTAGTGAGGCTGAAGGAGGAGACTAAGCACAAGGAGCTTAGTGTATATGTATACAACGTGTGTATGTATGCAAGTCACAGCTGCTTACTGCTCTGTTTAAAGCGGGTATTTCATGTTTCTGCTGCCTGGTAGGCAGGAAAAGTTTTGCTTTCTTTTATTGGTAGAGGAATGTCTTTTTGTGCTGGTTAGAGAAGAAACCTCTTGTAGAAGTGCAAGAGCGAAGTAGATGGAAATATATCTGCTTGTCTTGTGTTGTTTTAATCGTGTTTATGTATGAGTTGTGTGTGGATTTTTGTGGGTTTCTTCATTGATAGCAATGAGTTGTTTACAGAGCATTTGCCTTCTGTTCAGGCAGAACATCTGACTAGCTGCTACTGGGGAGGAAACAGCAATGCTACGGACCGGCATGATCCCAGCCTGCCTTATCTGGAGCAGTACCGTATTGACTTTGAGCAGTTCAAGGGGATGTTCGCTCTCCTCTTTCCTTGGGCATGTGGAACTCATTCAGATGTATTAGCTGCACGCCTATTCAGGCTTCTTGATGAAAATGGAGACCTTCTCATCAACTTCCGGGAATTTGTCTCTGGGCTAAGTAAGGAGAATTCACAGCACTTTCAATATAATCTGACCAAAACAGTTTGTTTCTAGAGGAGATTCAGTCCTACAGAAACACAGATGTTGTATTAGCTCTCACATAATGACTTTGGCATATGCTGATTTGTTTAAGTCACCTTTGTTTTAAGAGTTGTTCATGCTGCCGTTCAGCACTTTTTATTATGCCTGTGACAGTGGTTCTGCTGGGGTTTAGGCTGGTCTCAGTAGGTGCATCTACGTTAGCCAGTGGTGTATCACATGGGGACAAGCCTGCACATGAACTGCACATCCACTAGGGTCTGAGGATTTCTCTGACCTCTAACTCTTAACATGAAAATGACTTGCAACTTGTTTGCTTAAAGGTGTGATTACTTCTAATCAAAGTATTTCTTTTGGGAAAGTCTTTGGTATGTTCTTCTTGCTCTGTTGTTCAGGAAGAAGACTTTTGAGAAATTTATGTGTGCATATAAGGCGTAGGGGGAGGATGGTAGTTTTGTTTGCCCCTGAATAAAAGTACTTCTCTTTAGAAGTCTGCTGACACCCCACATATATGTGTCCCTGTGAGAGGGGAAGGTATTGCGCCTCAGTGAAAGGTACCACCTATGTTACTTCTGCAGTCAATAACCAAGACTGCAGACTAAGAGAGAGAGCAGAAGGGTATCACAGAATCGTAGAATGATATGGTTTGGTTTGGAAAGGACCTTACAATCATCTAGTTCCACACCCCCTGCCATGGGCAGGGACACCTCATACTAAACCATGTCACTCAAGGCTCTGTTCAACCTGGCCTTGAATACCACCAGGGATGGAGCATTCACAACTTCCATGGGCAAACCATTCCAGTGCCTCACCACCCTCACAGTAAAGAACTTCTTCCTTATATCCAATCTAAACTTCCCCTGTTTAAGTTTGAACCCATTACCCCTTGTCCTATCACTACAGTCCCTAATGAAGAGTCCCTCCCCAGCGTCCTTTATAGCCCCCTTTCAGATACTGGAAGGCTGCTATGAGGTCTCCGTGCAGCCTTCTCTTCTCCAGGCTGAACAGCCCCAACTTGCTCAGCCTGTCTTTATACAGGAGGTGCTCCAGCCCCTTCATCATTCTTGTTGCCTGTAAAAGTCAGTATCACAACAAAAGGAACATGCAAGCCCCAAGATCAACATGAAGAAGCAAATCTGAGACAGGAGCTGGCCACCCCTTTTTTGAATGTAGCAGGAATTATTCCTTGTAAATGACCAACATTTCACCATCTGCTATGTGTTATTTCGTGGTAACCTGACATTTCCTCCAGCTTTACATTTTTGTCCTTTTGAGAGAGCAAAGGTTTCCCAGTCTGCCTTACAGCAACCTTCTGTAGCAGCGTTTTAAAGCATTAGACCTCCAAATGCAGCCTTGCATGGAAACCTCTGTACAGCAATGGTAACACCTATTCTCTCACAGGTATAAAAGTTATGTGACAGTAACACTGATTGCACATCTCCCCTTCACACCACCCAAAACCCCAGTGCTTCCTGTGATGTGGTTCTGAATTGTATTTGAGGGGCTGTTGGTCAGGAGCGCTTAAGGGCCTTTTGAGACATGACCAATGGATTAACTACTCTTGCTGCTTACAGGATGCTGTTAATTACAATTAACCAGTTACTGGTTAAGACAGCAATTTTTAGAACAAATAATGAGTGATAAGAACAAGGAACAGTGTTGAGCACTGTGAATAGAAATTAATGTAAAATACACAAATATAGCTATAAGCAAACATGACTGAACTAAAATCTTCAATGGGCTAAACATTCAAAACTGCTTTTTCTGCAAACCCACGTTTTTCAGAAACTAAGTCCGGCGGGGCATAGCTTGAAAACTTTAAGAGGTCTGCTGCACAGAACAGACTTGACGTTGGCATAGTTTGATACAAGAACAGTCAGAAAGGGAGCTTAGAGAAGGTTGTTCCAATCATGCCATGAAAAGGGGTGTGCTGGTCAAGCCCTCAGGGTGCAGAGCAGGTGTGTGTGAGGACATTTGTTGCAGCTTGATGGTGACAAGTTTCACTGTTGCTGTGTCAGGAAAAAAGATTCAAAGGGTGTAGTCTTGCTGTCTTCCAAGCAAGGTTTCTTCTCTCACTGCAAAGTAAATTTAAAACTCCTGGCTAAGAACTGTCGATGCATCATCTGAGACATGTACTGCAAAACACGAGACTTGCTCAAAGTCATTGAAGGCTTTAAGACCTGTGACTCCAGGGTGCAGGAAGGAAGTATTTCTGGCTGGGTCTAGGAATGGTGTTACCACCTCCCCAGTGCTGTTCACAGGCCCTCAGCAGGGTCATCTACTTTGCTGTTTGGGGACGCAGGGGTTATGCAGGAGGCCACCAAATTTTTGGGATCCTCCTATGAAATTGTCCCTGTACTGCAGCATGAAGGTCAAAATGGTGGCCTGAGCTGAGGTATCGACCCATGCAAAGGTCTCCCCTAACTCTCCATAACAGGGGCACATGTACCAGATGATGTCTTTATGAATGTAGCCTGAATTTTTCTTACTGCTTAATAAAGCATCAGTCTCGTATCTTTGGTAGCCCCCTGCAGGTAACTGTCAGGCAGTTCCTTTAAATTTCCAGTAGGCTGTTCTTCCCTTTGTAAAACAACTCACTTCTGGGGGAGGCCCAGAAGATGTGAGAAGAGTCCAGGTAGCTTGTGTCACCAGATATCCTGTGCCTTGATTCCTGTGTTAGTGAATGTGTGCCTGGCCATCGCTGAAGAACACAGAACCGCAGCCCATTCTGTGCTTTAATTATCTCATGTTGACTTTAGCAGTGGGATACTTGAGTGCATAACATAAACATAAAGCATAGTTTCACTAGCAGAGAAAGCATTATCTGCACAGTGTGCAGATAACACCAGATGAGAACACAAGGAGATTTTTTGCTTAAAAAACAAGTTGAAAGCAAAATAGCTAACATAAATTACTCAATTCTTTGGTCTAATATCTGAATTTATTGGAGTATTAAGCTTTACAGCACCCTGTGATTGTTAGCATTTATCAAACAACACTTTATAGTTTGCATAAGTTGACATGATGGCCTGTAAGGTAAATTGAATCTCTGCATAACCTAATTAATGAAGGTTTGTTTATGAATTACTTATTGTAACAAGTAAGATTTATGAGGAAGTCTGATTATCGGTTATTTTATTACTTTAGAATTAACTAATATCCATCTAATTAAGTGGAAGGAGGAGCTGCAATAGAACACTTGATTTTCATACAGCTAGGTGTAGCATAGACCAGAAATGAATAGGGGTTGAGGTGGGTAAATCACTAGAAAGCATTGCCTGAACATCAGTTTAGGCCATGGCTAAGCTGCAGCTGCGGTAATTGATGCTGTTTACTGGAAATTCTATTTTTTTTTTTTTTTTTTATTTTTTTTCATATCTTGCTCTAAATTATGTGATGGTTTTGGATCCTCAGTTAAGAGATTTTCAAGTCCACACAAAAAGGTGTTCTTTCAGCTGGAGGCCTATATGAGTGGCAATGTGATGATCATAGATTATTTTTGAGTGTTATAAAATAGACATTTAATGAAGGATCTAAGGTCGAAGTACAAAATTCAGGGTAAGTTGGTCTGTGTTTTCTTGCTATTTCCACTGCGGATTGTATGATCTTAGAAGTCAAGTGACTGCCTTGTGATCTTGGGCCATAAAGGGAGTACAGTTCTTCCCAGAGTGAATGTAGAAGCTTCTAAAACAACATATTTAGCAATAGTAAATAGAATTGAATGCTGAGTATTAATGTACTGTATATAATGCTGTTTAGGTGCAGCATGCCATGGAGATCTTACAGAGAAGCTGAAGCTACTGTATAAAATGCATGTTTTGCCTGGTAAGTAAATGATGTTAAAATAGCTATTGTCTTGTTGAGAACAGAAATTTGGAGCAGAGTTGTTTATCACTAGCTTTCCCAATTAAAAATTAATTTGTGGGTATCTGTGTAGCTGTTTATGCAGCAATAAAATGGTGCTTCTGCCGCAACCAGGTATGGATTTAGGAAGTCTGAAAGCACTCATGCAGTCCTCTGTTGCTTCAGTCACAAACAGGACATCTATATATGTGTCTGTTTAGCTGGGGTTGGTGACTTCCTCCATGCACAACAAATACCATGTTCTTCAGCTTATGGATTTCTTACCATAAGGCATTTTATTTAACAGTGAATCTAGCTTAAAACGTTCCTCTATGCCCTGGCTACTCATTTCTGTCCCTGGGGTTTCTTCGTGGTTACCCCTCTGGGCTGATAGAAGTGTTTGCTGAGGGAAGCTCCAGATCATTTCAAAGGTGTGTTTTCCATCTGTTGCACCCAGCTGAGAAAGGCAGTTAGGTTGGAGAGGGGGTAGAAACATCTCTAAACAGTTTTGTCCCTGAAGAAAATTATGTCCTGGAACACATGTCCCATAAAGAACCTGTTGATGTCCTCACTGAATCTGTGGTTTACATAAGTTGCAAGCCATCCTCTGGTAAAGGTATCTAAAAGTTTTGAGAGAGCATTCACCTTTATGTGCTTTGAACATGTGTCCCTGGTTGCTTCCAGCTGGCTTTGCTGGAGGTATATGCTTCAGTGATTTACTAATTGAACTGCAAACAAATACGATTTTATTGAACTGTAACAGAAGAGATACCTTTTTAAGAATGCAGCTTCTGGTATTTGAGGATGTGTAAGCTCCTGTCAAGTCATGACAGTTTCCAGCTAGAAAAGAGTTCATACCCTGCTGCAGACGTGCTGAGCTGCACAGAAGAAAGTAATGGAAGCAGACATGGGAAGATGGGCAAGCCAGCCCCCGAAGGCAGACAGCTCCTTGTTAGTCAGATACCGGGGAGGAGACAAAACAGATCCTGTTTTTCATCGGCAAGCTGAAAAGAGATGACTTCTAGCCTGTTTCATCCTCACACTTCTAGAAACTGACATTCTATACGTATCAATGGAAATGTGTTCTAGTTGGTAATTAAAGGGTGGAATTTTTAATAAAAGAGTTTTATTATATTACTTAGATCCATCCCCTGAGCAAGAAGAACCAGACTCTGCTTTTGAAGCTACTCAGTACTTTTTTGAAGACATCACACCAGAATGTACACATGGTAGGCATCTTTTGTCTTGGGCATGAAAAGATGAGGTAATGCATTTCAAACAGCATGTCTTTTTAGGAAGCTACTTTTTTACTGTAGCTTTGTAAGTATACTTTTACAAAGTATACCCTGTAAAAAGAAAAGCATATATGTATTTTGATATCCTTTGAGGTGCAGCTGTATGTTCATTAAGAGCTCCCCTATATTGTGCATTGCAGAAGTACTCTCAGAATAATGTGGTGTTGTAATCAGTGTGTTGCAATAGAAGTAATTTTGTCATAAGTGCACAGAATGCATGCCTCAGTGGAGAATAAGAATAAATATATTGGCTTTCAATATATATTTGGATCAGAACTTAAAATACTCTGAAAACCTGAAGCCAAAAGATGTGTAAAATGTAGTGTGAAGTCTTCTTGTGCCCTAATGAGAGCCTGGTCTCATAGCTGTTGTCTTAAATGGCATTCTCTTTCTGGAGATATTTGGTGCTAAGTTTCTCTCTGATTCAAGAAAAACATTGATCATCCTTCGGATTACTGGGGAAAGGAAGGTTGTTTGAAAATGCAGATAATTATTAATAGGCTAGGGATGGCAATTTTAAGTCCTGATAGACAAAAGAAATTTCACTAATCAGCAAACATAAAACGTGCTAGAAGCTGTTTGTGTTGTGGTAACACAGCCTAATCATTGTACTGCATAAACAAAGCCTAAGATGGTCCCTGTCTTAGTATTTATATTATTAATTATATGGAATTTGTCAGCAGATTTAAGAATAAGCGAAAGTCGTCATTTAATCCTATCCTTTTTGCTCTGCATTTTCTGCAGTGTAAGCATTTCCTTTGTTTTGCGCTGTATGCATGAAAAGTATGTAGGTGTCTAAAACCACACTGATAACCTCTCTCCCCCCCTGCCCCTCCACTTCCTAGTTGTTGGCCTAGACAGCAGGAACAAGCAAGGAGTAGATGATGGGTTTGTTACAGTGAGTCTGAAAACAGAAAAAGGTATGCATTTGAATTATGTCTTTCATTTCCTGTAAAGATGCTCCTTTTGAAAATGGAAAAAAAACGTATTAATTTAAGGTTTCTTCATGGACTTTTCCTGCTTCTCTGGGTAATTTGTTGACAATAGGCAAGAAGAGCTCACAAGAGAATCGAAATTACCTGAGAATGTGGAGCCAAGAGAATAAATCCAAAGCAAAAAACACAAAGGACTTGCCCAAACTGAATCAGGTACTTCTGCTGACACTTGCTTATGTTTCATTAACTTCAAACTTTTTCTTCACATAGCTACAAATATTCAATATATTAACTCTGAATCAAGATTTTACTTTGAGGCAGATGCTTTTTTTATCAGAGCAGCAGTCAGCTGAATACAGAAGTTTATTGTTTTCAACATACTGTAGCTAGTATTAAAACATCCTAAAAATGAGATACACGGATATAGGAATTATTACAGACTATTTTGATCTCTAGACAAAGGGTGATACGACACTGGCTATCACCAGCTAGCACATGATGTCCAGTACATGTTACCTGAAAAAAGTATTTTATGTTTTGTAATCTATACTGTCAGTCTCATTTCCTTTAGATCCATAGCTGCTAAGGAGGAGGAGACCCATAGGGACAGCTGTTTCCTCCAGAGCATACAGAGAAGACTTATTCCCTGTAGAACAATGCTTCTCACTTAAGATAACCATAAGCAAATCTCCCTCCTATTCAATTTGTGAGTTTTGAATTGTGAAAGGCTCTCATCCAGCTAAGTTACCATGGCCAATTAAAGGAGCACTGCAGGTCTTTTTTTCATTTTCATTACTTATTTTTATCGGACCCCTAGTTATACTTTGCATCATTCCTGCAAGAAAGTCCACCAAGACGAATGCCATGTGTCTCACTGCTTACCCTCTGTTGCCCTCCTGTGGCTGCAGAGAAATGAATTTGTCGTGCGTTGGGACAAAAGATCCAACAATTTATTCTAGATAGCTTTGAGAGAGGCAACACATCTGGCTGCCCAGTCTTAGTAAAAGCTTTCTAGACCACACCTAGCTTATTTCAATTTCAGTTTAATCACGTGAACTATTGTGTCCTACCTCCATGCCAGACTTTTAAAACTGATTTAGTAGCTCTCCGTCTGATGTGTTTCTTGCTCTCTCATTAATGCTTCCTCTCTCTGTGCTATAGGGACAATTCATTGAACTGTGCAAGACAATGTACAATATGTTCAGTGAAGACCCCAATGAACAAGATCTGTACCACGCTACTGCTGCTGTGACAAGCTTGCTTTTGGAGATAGGTGAGGTTGGTAAGCTCTTCAGTGTGCAGCCCACAAAAGAGACAGACAGCAGCAGTAACAACTGCAGCAAAACTACTCAGAGCGAGCTGTTCCAGAAGAAAGAGCACCAGCAGTACCCCCTCGAACAGCACAAGCCCTTCCAAAGCAGCCTCAGCACCAACGACGAGGAGGCTGTTTGCACTGACAGCGCCCTGGGCATGCAGATGGAAGACATTAAGCTTGAAGACTCTTCACCCAGGGATAACGGAGCCTGCTCTTCCATGCTTATTTCCGATGATGATACAAAAGATGATAGTTCCATGTCCTCCTACTCGGTACTGAGCGCGGGTTCGCATGAAGAAGAAAAGCTGCACTGCGAGGACATCGGTGAAGACACTGTTTTGGTACGCAGCAACCACACCACTTCTCTTCGGAGAAGCACTAGCATTGACAGAGACTGGGCCATTACCTTTGAGCAGTTTTTAGCCTCCCTTTTGACTGAGCCAGCGCTGGTGAGGTACTTTGACAAGCCTGTGTCCATGATGGCCAGGATTACTAATGCTAAAAATGTAAGGATGAGGGGGAAACCAATAACCTCGGCCAGTGACTATGAAATCTCTACTATGTCGGGATAAAGGGCAGTCGGGGTTTTTATTTATTTTTTTTATTCTGTATTTATTAGTACCTGGCAAAGGCCCTGGTATTTTCAAACCATGATTGTTTTCACTAACGTGAAAATGTTGGGGTGCAAACGTAACTATCTCCAAGTATAATCACTCTTTCTGTGGGAAATGTTACACAAATGCAGATTTTATTCAAAATACAGAGAAAAAGTATCGGTTGTCAGTGAAGTGTGTGTATTATTAACCTTGCTGTCAATATAAAATGGTAAAGATTAGTTCTTAATTTCTAAATGTAAACTTAATGCTGATATTTATGTGCATTTTTAAAATAGACTTATATAGAGATCTGATTCTTGGAGAAAAAATAAACAAAACATGAAGTACCTAAAATTTAAAGGGGCACTGTCAACCTGAATAGGACCTCACATGATATTAAGTTCCAGGCAACATCCCTAAAGGATAATATTATTTCATGTAACTTTTTTCCAAAGCAGGTAGTGGGGTTTAATGTATGCTTCAATTTTATGTTTCTTTAATACATAAAAGATTACTTCAGTGACACCTGCCTGGCTCCTAGCTTCCTCTGCTTGAGACTGGAACACTCAATTAGAAGTGAGATGTCCAATCCCAAGCCTAGCTGGCCTATGAGGCAATGTGGTTCAATGTGATGATTTCTGCTGTAGCAGAAGGCAGAAGCCCATTTGCCTTTCCCTGGGTTCAGCAGCCCCTGGCTGTGCCAAAGCAGGGCAAAAGCCCTTTCCCACCTGTGGCCACCAAGGGAAGATTGACAGCATGACCCTGCCTGGAGCTGTATCCGTAACAGTGGACTTGGGAAGCTTTGTTGGTATGCTCCAAAGACACTACATGCAGGTCCCACAACAGATTGGTAGAGTCTCTTTTTAAAAATCAAAAGCTCTTTTTTAAAATTTTAAAAAAGAAAAAAATTATATATATATATATATACACATGTACACTTTGAAGGCTGGATCTATAGCTTAGCTCTTAAAACTAACCTTTACCACCAACCTATTATATCCTTGTTAGATTAAGAAAATAACCTGTATTGCATAGGTCTTCATTTACAACAGTGTAAAGTAGCAGTAATGAAAAACAAAAATCTGCAAGATATGTAAGTGAATGTTTAAGTCTTACTGAGAACACTGTCACTTTATATAAAATGAGTAGTATCCTGTATCAACTTACTGAATAATATGTTTAAATGAAAACTGGAGCACCTGCACTTTGAATCCTTGCTTCTTTTATACAGATATTAAGGATTTTTTTGTTGTCGTTCTTTATTTCATGTTTGTTTGAGTTCAGGATCATGCCTACATGCCTAATCCTTATTTGCTGTTTTGATAATGTTTTCTGTAGAATATTGTTGATTTTTTTTTTTATACTCCTGTATATTGCATCCATGGAACTGGCAAATTTTTTTAGCAGAAGCTACGTTTAATTCTTTTGTTTTAAAAGAATGCTTTTAAACTTTCAGATTAAGTGGTTTTTTAACCACCAATAGGTAATGTGAACAAATAAAGTACACTGCACAGATTTGGTTTTTAAGTATTAAAGTCGTGCTAGAGAGAAAAGTAGGCGATTGTGGTTTGTTACACAGACAAATGACTTCAGATGTTCAACACCACGTTTCAGAGCAAAACTATTTGTTGTTTCCATGCCTGATTGTGTTTAACACTTACAGTGTATTTAATTCCATCTGCAACAAGCAGCTGTGCAAGCTTCTCTCACACTATTGCGTGTCATTAAACAGTTTTCCCTGCTATGCTCACATTTAGTGACAACAGTTGTTAGGACTTTCCAGGACCCCCAGGTACTTCATGATCCATCTGTGTTTTGCTGTAGCTCTCTGGCATGAGTGTAAGGCTTAAAATACTAGAATGTTTTTTACAGGGTCCTAGTAAGCTGTCAGCCTCAAACCATGGCAGTGACAGAACAGACATGGATGTGCTCTGTTTGGTGAATTATACTTTTTAAAGTTACCATCTATTTGTATATATACAAAGTTAATTTGCAAACCAGAGCTGTTAATTTCTGAGCACTGCTCATACATTCCTTGTCTCAGTCACTTACTGTTGATTTTCTTTCTTTTGTTGGAATGAAGTTCTCTCCTTTGTAATTTAGCCATATATAGCCTACATGTATGAAAAAGCAATATAGCCTTCCTGCATATGAGACTATGCAGGTTGGTTTACATGTGATGTTCATTTGAAGCCATAATCACCACTTTGAAGAACATGGCTTTAACTTCAACCATGCTGCTCTGACCTTGGCATGTTATTATAATGCCTGGCAGCTGAGTAAGTTATCACAGAAGTCTTCAGCACTATGGGTTAACATCCTTAAGCAGACTGTTGACCATTTTAAGTTTGCAAATTGTTAAAATATTTATCTTTTAGGCGTCTGTCATGGTAAAGTGAAGTTAAGCCTATCAACAATCTTCCACACACTCCTGGAGATGCACGCACTGCAGATGAAAGCATTTCTGTATCTCAAAAGGTCTTTGCTCTGCATCCCACCTGCAGGGCAGGGGGCACAATGTGTCATGACAAGTTACTCTGCTGTTACAACTCCTCTAACAAGAGGCATTCACAGGTGGATCTCTGTGTAACAGGAGCCATTTTACAAGGCAACTTCTTTTTGTTTTGCTCCTTACCTTCCTGATCATGTCCACAAAGCTCCTAAGTCATCTTTAAGAACAGCTTTGCTATGGGTAGCAGCCAGGTGAGCCAATTTTACCCAGATTTTTGGGGGTAAGGCTGTTCATGCCAAATGCCACCTGGCAGTCACCTATTTGATGAGACATGATCTGCTGTGCCCTGTTCTTTAGTAGCTGCATGGGAGCTGATGTGAGGAAAACTGCAGAGTTCAGCTGACCAACATGCAGTGATGTGAAACCTTCAAGGAAAGATGAGTGAATGTGTCTTACCTTCATGTGTTGCAAAAAGCAAGCCTGTGTGGCTTTAGAAATGCCTCTTGTCCTGTGTTTTATATGCTTTGGGATACAAACTCTAACTAAACTTTACAGTTCACAGATAGAGCTGTTAGTCTCAGCCAGGGGCAATAAAGAAGGTCATCTTCCTCTCTACAGGTGAAATTTATGACTGGACACTGATGTGTGCTGCTTTTTAAGTTTAGTAGGAGCCTATTCTCAACAGGGTGGTGCTTGCCAAGAGGCAGCCAGCATACGATGGAGAAGCATGAGCTTATTTTATAGAGCTTTCTCTATTAAAATAAAAGGCCATAAATATTCTTGAGTTTTCTTCCAGTCTTTCATTTACTCAGATCTTGATAATATATGAAAGTTCAGAGGTACTAATTTCCTTCATTATAGCATCTTATGGCTCCTGAATTCTAGGTTAGAGCTGAGGGTTGTGTTTAAGGCTTGTGATGGTTTGTGTTACATGAGTTTTGGGCAAGCGGCCAAAAAGCTTGTTATGTGATGGATTAAACCTACTGAAAACTTCACATCAAAACTGTTGTAAAGAGAAAAACACCTTAGGGGTTCTTCTACAGAGATGTTAGAGCTTCTGTTACAGTGGATGTCAGGTATCATGTCATAAATCAGGATGGCAGAGGCCAGTATGGTACATGTGATGTGATATGTGAGAGGCTATGGGAGAGACAGGGAGATGATACTGGTGCATAAGCACTGCAGCAGGTCAGAGGAGCTGCCTGTGGCTGTACGGGTGGGTCACAGGTGGGGAGCTTGCCAAGTCCCACCAATTTGGGTTGTATGTGTGTTGATAAGCTCCAGTGCTGTTAAGTTTCCAAGCTTCTGGCATCCCTACGAGTGACTTTACTTAACCATAATCTCTTGTCTATTCCAATTCTTGGTAATTCAGTAATAGTGAGCTACATTGTAGCTAGAAGACTTCTTTTTATCAGCAGTGAAATATTAACTGTAAAAATTATTGACGCTGTTGTGTCTATTTTTGTATGAAAAATGCACTAGTGGGAGAAGGGTGGTCCATGACTGGTGCTGACAGTTTAGATACATGCCAAGGTATAACATTACACCAAGAAAGGAAGTGAAGCAGTTGTGTCTATTGCTGAGCCTTGCCCTCTGCTTGGAAGAAAACTTCTACGCTATTTCTTTTTCTCTCCACTAGAAGATAGTCTTGAGTCAAATGTGTAATTCAAGCAGTAATTGTGACTTTTAATGCTCATTTAAAATGCTGATTTATTTAATAGTGAAAATATAAAAACTAGCCCAACAGCAAATAATTAGAACAAAACTGTGGTAAGGAACATGACATGGAAATATGGCTAATAATGGAAATGTGTGATGTGCTGTTAGCAGCAGCATCACGTGTGTTTCAGAGCTGGGATTACAAGGAGTGAAGTACAGGACGTTGGTCTTAACTCCAGTGCAAGATAGCCCCAATACAAGGTGGCAGGTTTGGTTTGTTTGTCAAACCTGGACTTTCCCACTGCACAATTTCCTGTTATGACAGATGTCAGATTTCAAGTGAATTTGTATGCAAGTGTGTGTTTCTATAGTATCAGACCAGCCTTCAGAGTTAAACAAGCACCATTTTTATGGATATCTCAGATTTAAATCTTGTCCCTTTCTTCTGGTGTATGATTCAAGGAAGATACCATAGATGATGGTAAAAACTAGAAAATGCACGTAAGCCAGCCAGCATTTGTTCAAGCTTTTGCTGCATTTTCCATTTCAGTTTCCATGCACACAGATGTTGTGCTGCCCACCACTTCCAGCAGTTTGTGCAGCAGGTTTATTTCCTAACAATGCCTTTCCTAGGCACAAACACCAGCCCAGGAACCATAACAAACTCTAAACAAGTTCTCAAAGCAAAAAACACCCACAAAAAAGATGGGATAAAGCTTCCTGTCTTATTGCAGTGCAAGTGATGAACTGAGACCATGGCTAACTGGAAACTGTTACAGTTTCTAGCAGGCCAGAACACATTCATGTTGCCAGTACTTTGGAGTAACTTGTTCTTTATTTGCTACCATTGTAAACATCTTTCTATTACACAGACATCACAGTTTACATTATTGCTTTTATATTGTGGTAAACAGAAATTTCTATTAGTGTGCAGCTATCTAAGCACAGTGTGAGAAGAGGAAACTGCTTGCAACCTGTCTTGGGCTGGCTTTTCTTTGTTCTCCCCTAGAGAAAGACAGTTATCTAGACTGGCACAAGAAACATGAGCCCAAAGAGTGATCACCAGTGTACTACAGCAACACAAACCCAAGGATGACAGAAAGGAACAACAGGTTACATCTACCACAAACTCACTAGCAGTATCTCTAAGAATACTGACTGCTGAACTCCCACCTAACTAAACACAAACTTTTTCAACACGATAACTCTTAAAAGCAAGGCTAACCAATATGATTTTGTAAAATGTCTTACTTAAGTCAGGATGGAAAACCTGGAAATGCTTGGTGCTTTGTGTATGTGTTTAATGTTTTGTTTCATTTTTCAGAGAGCAAAAATCCAAAACTATTTAGCTGAGGTGCTAAAATTGGCCCCATTTCTACAGTCCTTTAGGACAAAGGGCCCTATTCTTTATGCTGCGCTCTCAGATGACAGAAGCACAACCACTTTAAAAACTTCCTCAGTTCCTTCCTTCCTAAATAGCACTGCTTTCCAAGCAAGTCTCTTACTCATGAAGCAGTTTACTTACTAAAAGACTAGATTTTACTTCGCTTGTGGTAAACTTCAGGTTAATTTGTTCACAGAATGGCACCAAGTTTCAAGCATACCCTAAACAAGGTAAGTGGAGGTAGTTTGTGAAACAGTTGCTCCTGTAGTAACAATAAAATACTTTGAGAACCACCTCATTGTCTTCAGTTTTGTTGGGTTTTCTTACTAAAATTATTACTGCATATAACTTTCACATTGTGAATGCTTTCAAGAGGCAGCAAGTTAGAAAACTAATAGTACCTGCAAATTCTAATAAGATAATACATACTTTAAAACATGACAGTTAATAAATAACAGAAGATTTTAGCAAGGTTTTAAGACTCTTAGACTAAAACCACAAGCAACAAATTCTGCTGTTAGACAAATTCATTATATAGACAAACTGATTATATCAACTTGCAGAAAGGTGGCCTACCTCCAGTACCATAACCTTAGGACTGTCGCCCTACAACAGTTAGCATACAGTACTGACTAGTAAAACATTGTTATTCCCTAAACACAATTTTACTTTTTCCCATATATTTTCTAGCTACCACCATAATACAATTATCCTATGACTGGTGCAAAACAAGGACACCCAGTACTAGTCTATAGATAGTGACTCCCAGACAGGAGGCCTGGGCTACTTGAGCATACAAAACTACATGCACATTCTACCTGTTCACTGGGAAGGTGTATTGGAGCCTAACAGAATGTTCACCTTAATTACTACATGCAAACTAATGCATTCCATACATCCCACTCATCTGATGAGGGTTGGGTTTACTTTTTTTCCTTGTGTATTGCCACAGTAGATGCATCTCATCAGGCTCAGCCTACATTCTACACTAAAAAGTCCTAGGTGTGTGACAGGAAATGTGAAGCCTGATGGTTGGGCTTTAAAAGCCTCAGCAGTAGTTAAATGTCAGTCTCCCAGTGAATCAGGAGCCAAGTGAAAGCTCCAAGGCTGGAAAGATGACGATGTAAGTTAATTTGCAACTGTTGCAATAACAAAAAATCAAAAGCTTGCAGACTGGCACAGGGGAATGCTTTAGAGGATGGCTCAAGCAATTTTGTTACTTTCTAGCAAGCAGTAGGTAAGAAACAAGAATGGGCTCTCTTTTCCCCCTGCTGCTAAACATACTGGGGTCACTTCTGAAACGCCGAAAGTTAGTCTTGCGTTGTTTGCAAAGCAGATCTGCAAGCAATAGCAAAAATTATTAACAAACACAAACATGACAGAAGCTGGGGCTAGAAAGTAACAGACAACTAACCTCTCAGCCACTGGGAAAGAGCCCGCTTTCCACCTCCTTCCTCAGGTTTTAGGAATGGACAGTATCTACAAGGGTCAGGAAAATCAGCTCCACTGCAAGACCTGAATTCCAGAACACTCACCACAGGATCCAGCTTTGTTAGTGGTGAGAATTACAGGACTCAAGTACCTAGCAGCAGCAAAAGAACTTGGCTTCCTGACGTCAGTTTTGTTATCTAATCAGTCAGTTTAGCTGTTCAGCTTCCAAGCCATGGCGTAACCATTAACATTCTCCCTACAAGAACCTTCATGTTTTTATTTTTTAGTAGCATAGCATCAACCCAACACAGATGAGAGGAACCCTTCTCCACCCTGCACATGTTAAAATTGAGAATTGTTTAACTCTCATCTATATGGAAGGTATCCTATAAAGAAAACAGAACTGTGTTACCTTCTACATCTATACTGGCTACCCAGATCAGAAGCCTTCCCAGAAATAAGAGATGACCAACATTTAAGGAATCAAAAGCAACTGGGCAGACACAGTGCAAGAAGTTATTAGTTACTCAATCGACTCGCAGAATTACAGAGGTGGGAAGGCAGCTCTGGAGATCACCTAGTCCAACCCCATGCCTACAGCAGTCACCTAAATCAGGCTGCTCAGGGCCATGCTCAGTTGGGGTTTGATTATCTCCAAGCAGCTGTAGTATTACATATTATAACAATATATGTAATACTTATGTAGTGTAACATTACTCATTACAAAAACGGGTTTATCTTTTTCCTTGTGTTCAATATTTATATTCTTCAGGAATCTCGCCATGATTAGTCATTGACTAAAAGTTAACTAATTTACCTGAGATGATTAAAAAAAAACCAAAGGCATGAAAGCTAATATTAGCATACAAATATTTTGTGCCACTGTGTGCTATTTAGGTATATACTCAAAGAGTCTTTCTCAAATGAATCAAGTTTCTAAGGCTATGACCTGGCTACAGAATCAAAATAAAACACTGATTGAATAAAGCAGAAGGCACTTATATTTCATAGTAGGTTTTAAAAAAATGAAGAGATGATCATATCAAATGTGTTTATAGTTGCTTTAAGCAATCACTAGTCACACTATAGATATGAAATCCTATTGACAAGATTGTCTGAGGATGCCAAGATTAAGAAACATGTCACAGTTGCATCCCTTCCACGGAAAATACATCTTTGTTAGAGACTTGTACTTCATGTGAATTTATTCTCACAAAATAGGGACTACAGCTGCAACACAGGTTTTTAATGAGTGAACTATACAAAAGGGCTAAACTAACTCTTGTACTTCCCACTGAGAAGTCCCCATTAGCTGCTGAAAGAAGCGCCTACAACAGATGCGGAGTCAAGCAGCAGGAGCAGCTGAAGTCAGATTAGAAAGAATTGAAATTTTTTTACAGTAGGAATATTTTTAGAAGGAGTAGATTTAGTCAGAGGATCTGATCCTCACACTGATGATTTGTGGTTCTTTTTGTTTGTTTGCAAACTAAGCTTTTTCTAAGCATAGGAATTTGCTGGTACTAAGCCATAGATAAGAAAACTTCCTTAGCCAGAAGTAATTTCTCCTAAGTATGTCAGTATGTTGATGGACACCTGGTCTCCAAAATCAAAAATGGCTAAAACATCCCCTTCATGGACATCTTCTTTACAGAGAAATTTAACACTGATGAGTGAACCATCAACTGCATTTAAGAGCTAGAACACAAAGTCTAAAACCAGAGTAATTTCAACTAAAAGAAGTTTTTAAAAGATTATTAACAGTCAAATTTGTTAATGGAAAACATGATGCAGCATAAATACCTGCGTCACGTCCCTGCACCAAGTATAATAGAAATTGTGAAAGCAAATGTTCCAGAGGCTCTTGAGATTAGTGGGTTATTTTTTGTCTCAGCTTGTTGGTTGGTTTTTGTTTTGCATTTTGTTGTTTTAAAAAAGCTGTCCTTTGGAGAATAGCATATAAAGACCTGTAAACAGAGGCTGATTGTCCAAGCTTGCTGAACTCACTTTGATTATTTTCTTATGTGTAAAAAAAAGAAAAAAGGTTCTGTTATTAAACAGTTTTTGGTGGAACATGCAAGACTTATCCAAATGCATAACTCCGTTTTTGATGCACAACCTCATACTGCAGAGGAGTTAAGGTTTCTTTGTATCTCCTAAGGTGAGTATCACATTACAATCCAGGAGAAGTCCCTTAATTTTTTCATGGAATTTTTCTCTGTAGTGATTGAAGTGCATAATGCTTTCTGGTTCTTCTTCAAACCAGAACTTGTCAAACTCATAAACCAGGTAACCTGTGAAGAAACAAAAATGCAGACCTGCAAAAAAGAGCTCCACAATTTTCTGCCTTGATCTAGCTAGACCTGGAACAACCACTTAAACGCCAATCAAGCCCCTAAAGTAAGGACTGTACAATCATGGTCAACAACAAGCATTTGGATGCTGTAATAATGAACAGAAAAGAAAATCTGCAAATACTGAGTTTTCAGACTGCAGTCTAATACACGGAAAGCCATGCAAATGTATCCTGTAAATGTGCATTTCTGTAGCACAGTGTATAAGCATCAGGTGCATTTTCAGCACCCTAAACTCTACGTTGTAGGCCTTCCCCAGTAGTCCATACTACAGAAGCTACAGGTACTTACAGTAAAACTGATGGAAGTGCTCCATCTGCGGCAATCCAAAGACCACGTTGTACAGATGAGACTTTAAAGCACCGTTCTTAAGTAAGCTGTATGCCATTTCTGTCAGGTTGATCCCAACTATTGCATAAGAATATCTGCAACACCAATCACATGTCATGTGTTACCTTATGGATTGAAGGACTTAAAAGCTTCCCTGAAACAGTTTGCATTAGGATAACTGTACGTCAATTTTTCTTATGATGCTTGTTGACAAGCTGACTCTGGCCTACGGACCACTCTTTCTGTTCCCTGGTGCATCCAACCATGTCAAAGTTCTCTAAAAACATTAGTTTCCTATACAATAGTATGACAAATGCTGCCATTAGGCAATAATGAGATGGTAAAGCTAATCAGCATTGACCTCAGTTTGCTCATTGGAAATCATCAGCTCTGCCAGAATATTAAAAATCGGACATCAAAAACGCTGTTGTGGTATAAGCGGAATGGGCCATCTCAACCTGTTCTTCAAGCTGAGAAAAATCTGTTTTTCTGTTGCACGGCAGAGAAAGCACCATAAGAGAAATTGTTAAAGGACCTCTGAAACAAATGCTTCTGGGGGAAGGAAAGGGAAAAAAAATGACTAATTAACGAACATTTAATTGATCTAAGCATCTATGATCTCTTATTCATGACCCCGTTGCGCAAGGTAATATTATTTAGTTGGAAGTCATGAAAGCCTCCCATTCTTGGTAGGTGACTGAGTTAACTGAGACTAGATGGACTGGATGATGCACACAGGTTTACCTGCTTTCCTCTGTACCTGACTGGTTTTAGAGTATATTTCCCTACAAATGACCTAAATGTTTTAATAGACAAAGTTTTCAAAAATGAAGTTAAATTTGAACGACCACAAAGCATCTCTTTGTATATATTCATCACAGAACAGAAACCTAGCCAAAAAAGAGAGCTTAACAGATCATTTTACCATCCCAACACAGGATCATAAGGTGGCAAAAAGTAAGTATTCATTTCTAAATCTAAACTAAGCCTACTACAAATAAGAACAACTATGATGTTAAAGGTGTTCACTGTGTTAGGCAAAGCCAGTATTTTGCAACATTTTTGTCCCAGCAAGTCTATTCTGAAAAGAAAAAAAAGAAAACCAAGCTGCACATTGTTCCCAGCCTTAAACTGATTTCTGTGTTGGGTTTCTCACCCTTTATTGGGAAAAAAAAGCCCACCCACAAATATTCTCCTCTTTATTTTCAGGAGATATACTTTGTGATCTTCATACAAGCTCTTACACACAGCAAGCCAGAAAAAGTCAATACAGTGACTTACCCCAGCTTTGGGTGATGTGAATGAGAAAGGATTTGACGAGCTTCATCCGTGTAACGCTTACTGAAATACCTGTTAGTGTAAAACAGGATCTTGCATTATTTTGTAAAGCTTATATATTAACCAAAAATAAATAAATAAATAAATAACATGTTCAACCTCAAAATGTGAAGCTTTAAACTAAAGCTGAATACTACCCTGGACTGAAAAATGGCACACAATGAAAACCAAGGCAAAGGTAGCAAGTTAAATTATATTCAGCATGAACTTATATAAAGATGGGACAGAAAAATTGTGTTCTGAAAGATATGAATATGAAGTTCACCCAAGTCTACAAATTAGCGTAGCAACATTACGCAAACCTGTTTATTTTTCATTACAGAAATTCAGGAATTAAAAAAGCTATTGACAAGTTAGTTTCTAAGTTATAATCTACCAAATCTATCATATGACAACAAAAAAAATAAGGTGTCTCAGGAAACTTTCTGTTCCTTTCCTTCTTTTTTGGCCTTAACTCAGCCACATATTTACAGATGTGCAATCTCCAGAAATGTTGACTTATTTAGAAAATACCGGTTTTCACTGTACAGAAGCCGCCACTTCTATTTGCTTTTGTTCAGTTTTTATTAGAAATAGCACTATATAGAGAAAATATACAGATATTAAAAATTAGTTACAAGAGAAATTAAATACTTATTTTTCACTTACACCAGATTCATTAACCCCAGCAGTCCCATTCCTCTGAAGTCTGTTTTGGGGTCATCGCCTTGGAAGCCAATGTCACACCACTGCTTGGTGATTCTGGCCTTCAGATTCTCATGAGGCATCAGCAAATTCCAAAGCTGCATAAATATGCTTCCATGTTATGCATGGCTGCTAAAGTATTCCAAGTCATGTAATTCAGAACACTTGCTACTGCACATTAGAAACCATTCACCAAGGAACAGAACACAATCTGCATGCTGTTCTTTTCTGTCAGTAGCAATCTGGAGTCATAGTACAATAGCTTATTTCAGCCATTGTGAAAACAATTACATTTAACATTAAATGCGATCATTTCCCCCCCCAGACAAAGCCACTGTATCAAGACTAAAGAAACAAGGACTTGTTTCACATCAGAAATTAATTTATGCACCATTTTCTGATAGGACAGCTGTAAGCTGAAATACAAACTATCAATGAATACTTACTTAATATGTCAGTGTTACTTGCATAGCTAATTGTGATAATTATAAATGACATGCTAATGTACTTGCACAGTAAAAGCTATTTAAAAAAGCCTCCAGCAGTATTGTATTATTTCCTTGCTATTATTTATTGTTACCTAATACATACTGATAGCTTTTATCTTCCAGCATGAAGATATCCTCTTTGACACTGATTGGGATGCAGTAATAAGAAAACACTAGTGTTTTGTTTTGTTTTTTTAATTTGGTAATTATTGGTTTGTTAATTAGACATGTGCATAACATTAAATATATTTGTAGTTACGATCCTTCACTGATCCATTACAGAAGTATTTTGTTACTTACGTAGTGGTGTTATGTCTGGTTTCACCCAAAATAATCCCAGCACAAGTAATTCTAGTTTACTAGGTTGTTTTGCTTTGATGTTGTATTTTAATGTGGCACTTGTGTAATGGCTTAGCAGTTCACAAGTAGAAAAGAGCTTTAATAGGCCAACTGGTAAGAATACTACCAATAAATTAAGTTCACTTGAGCTATTGGACTTGGAGGGGAAAAGCCAAACAAACGGCTTTTGTATTTAATTATTATTTTCACCTCAATTAACTGGTCTTCATGCTCTTCATTATCCGAATCATACGGGATCTTCCTCAGATCTTCCACATTCAAATACAGTTTTTTATAACCTGATATCTGCAGTAAGGATATACGCAGATCTGTCTTAAACCTGGAATAAAAACAAAACACCACACAGAAGCTCATACAAAGGTATAGCAATTTTTGGCATAAAGTTAGCTATAAATCCTTGCTTGAATTAACCAGATAAGTCATTTCTTACGTTAATGCAATGTAAAAAGCAGAATTAGCAAGTGCTTTACTTTTTCAAACCACAGCATATTGGTCAAGTACACTGCTATATGGACCTTATTTCCACTTCAGAAATCTTCTAGCCAATTTCAGTGCTGCACATTCAGGCCCTACTCACTTACATTATGGAAGTAAAAAGTAATTTAGCTGAAATCTGTGATGACACAAAAAAACTCCATATATCATCCTTCACCTGCCCCTAAACTTTTAAATTCTGAAGCGAAGTTTTGTTGGAAATACTTAGTGCTTCAAAGCATTTCATTAACATTTAAAATTTTGACTATTCACAATTTTTCCTCCCAATTGTTCATAATTACTTATGCAGATGAATGCAAACATTCATCAGACATCACTATACTCTCAAATATATCTAAGCAATTACATAGTTCATGTAATCAACATATGCAATAATCACATTACTTAGAAAAAAGGAGTAACAGAAGGAGATTGCAAGACAGAGATGCAGTTATCCTGAATCCATGTCAATTAAAATTTGGTAATTTATTTTCTAGAGCAGAAGAGGACATGACAATACCTTCTTTTCTAATTTCTTTTTAAATACTTGTGCTCAATGGCTTAAATACTGTATCAGATTTAGCAACTGCAAGAATATGCCAAAAAATCAGAATTATTTGCCATGAAGAACTTCTGTTTGGGCTCCAAACATACCCTGTATCCTTCTGTTTGATTTTCTTTTCTTTCATTAAATCTCTGACACACTTCTCCACTTCGGCTTCCTCAACATGCACAGCATTTCTCAAAATCTAGGAAGTTAACATAGTAAAAGTCTTATGAGGAGTGCAGAAGTCTATCCTCTACTTTATTCTTATTTCTCAGCTTCTGTATACTTGCCATGTACATATTCTTTACTATGAAAGAACAGTCAATTTATTGTAAATATTTACAAATAAATGGGATCAAATTGCACATAAATTGTATGCAGTAATTACATAAAAACATAATTTGTAACTTTGTCAGACTATAAACAACATTTACACAGGAGTCCCATAAAAAGTAAATAAAAAGTTGGTGAATTGCTTAGTCAAGGTACTCTTTTGCTTTCAAATGCTGAATTGAAACATATTATTCCTAATCTAGTTGAAAAAATTGTAGCTGTCCAGGAGTTAGAGTGATACGATTTCAATAAGGAAATAATGCCTCAGAATTAGGAGATGCTGAGCTAACAAATTTGAGATTTCAGTGCTGGAGTGAAACACAAGAACATAATCTAAAATACTGCTATTCTTCAGCCTTCTAAGGTAAAGGGCAAATATTAGTAACAGTAACTATACACTGCCCACCTAAAATTTAACTTCATCTTCCAAACTTTTTATAGTCATAATGCATTCTTTAACACAATTCATACTAACACCAAAGCATTTTCATTTCAGTACAGCAAAAGGTTAACTCTTTTAAAAATTAACATTAATATAGTTGATATAATCATTTCATTAAAAGATGCTAAAAGACCCACCCATACTGTGCTCTACTGCAACAAAGATGCCCATGGCAGTTATTACTTCTCTCTCAACCTAATGGTCCAGTGACCAGCTAGTAAAACGCAGAATGCAGTCACCTCAATGTCTAAAGAGAAAAGGTTTTGTTCATTTGAGGTTTAAAGTGTTAGCTTATGTTTAACAGCTACAGAGCAATTGGAATGGGTTTGTCATTCAATATCCACCTGCAAACTTGGATTACCTTTTTCCAACAATTCAAGACATTATTGTATACACAGCATTTAATTGCTTTATCCGTATCATTAATCTCTATCACACTTCTGGTTTCTACAAGAACAGCAGAGATTGTTGTGACAGGGAGAACTGGCCCTCTCTGAGAGCACAAGCTCTGCATAACAACTTGCCTGAGTTGTTGAAGAGCAGGTAAACTTTTGGAGAGATGGGAACAAACATTTGAGAGAACATATGGTTATTTTTGAGAAGCCCTGACCAACCCTAGCATACAGAACCGAAAATACTGTTCTCTCCTCTCTGCCTCTACTTTCTTTCACCCTCAAAGAATAAATGCATATGATCTTTTCCGGGATCTGTCTCTGAAAAAAGTTTCCATTATAGTTTAAACGCTAGTATCTTACCTTATTCTTTGACGATTCCAGTGAATGCTCTGCAATACAGAAAAAAGTAAATGTCACAGTTAAATTGAACTGTTTAAATAACTGACAACAGATGTTCTTGTGGCACATGTTATAAAATTTTGCATCACTTTTATACACATAATTAAACAAAATTACTCAATCTCAAAATCAAGTTATCATGCCAACCATATCCTGGGCTGAACCACAAGAAGCGTGACCAGCAGATGGAGGGAGGTGATTCTCCTCCTCTACTCAGTTCTTATGAGACTCCACTTGGGAGTACCACATTCAGCTTGGGGGCCCCCAACACAGGAGGGATGTGGACCTTTTAGAGCGAGTCCAGAGGAAGCCACAAAGATGGTCAGAGGACTCGATCACCTCTGCTATGGAGACAGGCTGAAAAAGCTCAGCTTCTTCACCCTGGAGAAGGCTCTGGGGAGACCTTATTGCAGCTTCCAGTGCTTAAAGAGGCTGACAAGAAATTTGCAGATATGGCGTGTAGGGACAGGACAAGGGAAATGGCTTTAAACTGCTGTGATTAGATATAAAGAAGAATTCTTCCCTGTGAGGGTGGTGAGGCCCTGGCACAGGTTGCCCAGAGAAGTCGTGGCTGCCCCATCCCTGGCAGTGTTCAAGCTCAGGCTGGCCAAGGCTTTGAGCAACCTGGTCTAGTGGAAGATGTCCCAGGGGCTGGAACTGGGTGTGCTTTAAGGTCCCTCCCAACCCAAACCATTCTGTGATTC
>WYDI02027290.1:20285-39192 GCA_009867235.2 Psittacus erithacus | reverse complement strand
GCTGTTCCCAGGCTGAAAGTCAAAAACACAGCACTGCACCAGCTACTAAGAAGGCGAAAAATGACTGCTACTGCTGAACCCAGGACACAGTCCTAAATGACTGCAAGATACCTCAGAGTTGCGTAAATACAACATACTCTGACTGCTGTATTATGATAGACTTTGGCTTCCTATCAGCTCTGAGGAAAGAGAGCCATCTATCAGAGAGATACCAAAGTTGTTCATCAAGTTCTCAAGTTCTCAACAAGCTGAAAGTGTGAAATTTGATATATGCCACCATAAATGTGGTTCTGAGTTGATACTTAATTTTTATAACTTGTACTGAAGTGCAGCTGTTAAAAACAGAGTACAATATTAACTAAAAAAAGCTCCACAAATTATGTTCCTTAAATTTTTGCCAGTAATTCTCATACAAAAAAACTTCCAGTAGATCAAAAGGTAGCTCATAAACAGCACTAACAACTGAAATATAGATCCAAAAATTAATTTTAACATCTTTTCCAGTGCAATCTGATCTTCCAGACAGGTGGTCTGCAGTGACACAGACTAAACCTAACACATTTGCCCTAAAGGATAAATTCCTGGAGTTTTACAATATAAACAAGGTCTTACTACTAGAGAATTTTACTGTATCCTGCCTGGCAGAGCAGCTCCTCCCTTCCTAGAAGCTGCAATTTGGGATCTTATGTCCACTATTCCCTGCACCAAGTGTTATTACCAGAAAGGCTCCTTATCTCTGTACTGGCAGACTGAGTATCAATAGCTGAACAAGAACTAACCCCTGTCTGCATTGCTAAAAGCTTCAAAAAGTCACCATACTGACTGAAGCAAATATACAACAAATTTAGCCTAGGTAAACAATTATCTTAGTGTATCCCCTTGTTGTAGTGCCTAGAGGATGGGCATACTCGAGGCTGGTGGCAGCTGGCGAGCAAAAAGCCTAGCTCAAAACATGGCCCAGTAGAATCAGGAAATGTGTATATTGCAGAGTTTGTCAATAGACCACATAGGGTTCTTTACTCATTTAATAAAACTGCAACTTGCTAGACAGCAACCGTAACAGTCAAAGTGATAAACGAAATCATAACCTCATGACCTTCCACAAAAAAAAAAAAAAAAAAAAAAATTGCTTAATAAATAAGGGAATGAGAATACACTTTTCAAGTTACCCAAGCCGAGTGGTTAAAAATAAAACCACAATAACCTTATTTTCTGCATAAAGCAAGCCTCCTCCTCCTCCACCACACACGAAGTTAACATACATTGATATTTTTCCAAAGGTATCTCAACAACCATGCCTCCAGCACCACCAGCAGACAGCTGGAAGGAAATCTGAACAAATTAGAGAACCCGCCAACGAACGGACAATACAGTTTTTACAAAAACACCCCTATTTCAAGTCCGTCCCCCCCGAAGTCATCTCAGGGGAAGTAACTTTACTCAGCGCGCCAGCGACACGCTTTGCGCAGGGCACGCCGCACGCGAGGAGCACACAGAGCTCGAGAAGCGGGAGCCGGCCCGGCGGGTAAACCCCGCGCCGCGCTCACGAGCCTCCGGAGGCGCTGGGTACAGCCCACCGCTGCCGCGGGCCAGGGCCCCAGCGGTAGCACCGCCCATGCCGCAACCCGGGGCGGGGGCGGAGCGCCACGGCCCGCAACACGGGCACGCGCGGCTGGAGCAGGCCCGGCGAGGTGCGCAGAAGGGCCGGCACGGTGCACACGATTCCTTGTGAAGGCGAAGGGAAGCAGATGGGCTCCCCGAGGACCGGGCCGCGGAGGGCTGCTGGGGGAAAGAGGGTTCTCCTAGGACTTTACCTTTCCTGGAACTCTCGCCGCTGCTGGTTGAGGGCTCCCCGGGCTCGGCGGCACAGGCAAAAGCTGGGAACAAGGCCATGTCTCAGCTTACCATCAGTACTGTCTGCCCGAACTGACCGGCGGGCCGGCGGGGCAAGATGGCGCTGCGGCGCCTAGCACTCTGGGAGGTGTAGTTCGCCCGTCCGATTAATTAAAATGGCTGCGGCGCTGGGTGGATGCTGAGGGAAGTAAGGTTTAGTGTTGGGGTTGTTTTCTCGAGGAGTTTGTATATCTTACGCCTTCTGTCGCTGTCACTAAGGGGACTAGAGAAGGGAACTGGGGGAAGAGGAGGGGTGGGGTTTCTAGAGCCAGCCTTTCCTTCTTTATTGCACTGTTTTCCTGGGAACACAGGAGTAGCAAGTCTCCTCGGGACTGGAATGCTCAGCTGTATAAAGCAGAACGTTGTAAAAAGCCATGCATCCTTTCAGTTAGTATCCACTGTATGTTTGAAGGCTCATTTAGCCAGACAGCCTGCCTCAAAACACCAGCAGCAAGGGCTTAGGGAAGAAATAACCTCCTGCACTCAGTCTTCTGTGAGCTGCTGACCAGGGAGTTGCCCATCGTGTCTAATAGTATCCATGAGCCTGCCCTCCATAAAGGAGCTGGAAAAATAATTTTTTATGCTGTTACATTTCTGCCTTCTTGGGCAGGAAGGAAAATTAATTATCTATTGTCTGAAACAGTGTTTCCTTTTTGTCTCAAGCCCAGTGCCCGATTCTTGCATTGTGAGGAAAAGTAAGTGTCCCTACTCGGTTTCTTTGCAAAATTTTATACACTTAAGATATTTCACTTCAGTATTCTCCTGTATGGGCTGAAAAGTCTGCTTTTTTTCTTTATGTATTAAAGCTAGTCCACAATGTTCTCCTTTTTGAATTTCTTTTGTTTTTCTAACTCCTACACTAATACTACTGCATGACCAGAATTTCACGTCGTGGTTAAGATATATGTGTACCATGGGTTTAGGGATTATATGGAATTATAGTGGCTGGTTTGCTTTCTGCTCCTTTCCCAATACCTTCTGATCATTCTATTTGGCTTTTGGCTTCTCCTGAGCTACAGTGTCTCCTAAAACCCTATTCCTGAGTGGCAAAAGATAATCAGTAACTATTGTATATAGATGTTAGGATTAGCTTCCCTATACACACTGGTTCGCACTTGCCAAGCTGATCTATTTGATTATTCTTTAATTTATTCCTGAAATACTTAAGCAACTTTTCTCAGTCAGCTTTCCAGCTGATTAGCCTGAATACTTTTGCACCATCTGCAAACTTTTACAACTTTATGTTCACTACTGTTTACAGCCATTTTGTAGATGTTGAACAGTCAGATTCCGAGGGATCCTGTTGGTGGCTTCTTCCTTTAGAAAACTATACTGTTTCTTAATCCTTGTTTCCTACCTTTAATTTATTAATAATCCATAAAATGCTATTAATTTTTATCAACAGGAGAGAATAATATTAAGTACAGAGAGAAAAGGATTCAGAACAAAATGGTGGTCCTGGGAGCTGATACTCTGGAAGTCATCAAATGAGTGGGGCTTGATTGCTATCTTGGAAGGAGTGGGCTTTAAAATACATGCTTACATACTGATGTGGAGCAATGTTTTTGTTCAAGTCTGTTAATATCTATCAAGTTTTGTAGTAAAACATTAGAATGTGGAAAATGCAGTACATAAAACACAGAAATATTTATCTGCCTAGAACTGATAAGGAAGATGCAGAAAAAATCTAAAAGAAGCACATTCCCAATTTGTGACCAAATTCTGAAGAGACAATTTAAAAAACAAATAAAATCCATCTCGTCACATGTACTTTTTAGCCTTTTTCCTGAGAAGAGAAAGCCTGTGTAACTATGCTACCTGAACATGTGTCTTTCTGTCGCCCAGGCATAATTTCTCCAGATACTTTTAGAACTTGTGACCAGTTTCAACCAAGTTTAACAGGAGGTTACAGGTTATTACATTACTTCAAATTACATGAAAACAGGTGGCAATGCAGAGCAGGATTTTCAGTGTGAGGAAAACTCCAGTGCGTATGGAGTTCACGTTGGGAGTCTAACCTACAGGGAAAGTTGAGTCAGAACTCTCCTGCTCGTGGTAATACTTGTTATAATCTTATTTGGGTACTTATGGAAGTTTGTAAATGTATTTATTCTGCATGCTTGAGCACTGAGAAAACTACCACCTATACAAAAAATTATTTCCCTATTTTGTTATGAACGAAACTCAAAGCCCTTCAAGATGCTCTAGATGCAGAATAAACAAAACGTATTTTATAACAAAATCATTGATTTTATTTGCTGGATATCATTACATTGTCTCTAGCTGCTCATAGTGATGGTAGCTAACAGCTTCTTAAAAAAGAGAATATAGAAAACGTGCTTTTCAAGAGTAAAGCAAATGAAGAAAGACAGACTTTATAAGAATCCTCTCTGCAGATTTATGCCCTGCATCTCTAGAAATCAGGCCATAATCTGGATAGATGGGTAAGTTAATAAAGGTGTTATTATTGTTGCCATACAAATATTGCTGTGACATTTAAAAAAAACAAACAAAACCCACAAAGCAAACGAACAGTAAAAAACAAGAAAAAAAAATTCAACACAAAAAACCCCCCACCGTATTTAACACTACCATATAAATGCAGGCAGTATTTTCCATTACCACAAGTGGAAGTTCAACTGGCATGAATGTTGATTTTAGATTATTGCATTTATTTGTAGAAGTAGTTTCTACTTATCATTAGTAGAATTTGGCTATGCAATAAAATCTTCTACATTGACATTTCCTTGACTTACCAAGCAACGCCCATTCTGATGAAATGTAGTTTTCTGCAGTGTATTTAGCCTCACATCTATCAAGTTTTATTTTGCACCTTTTGCCTTAAAACTCTGCAAAATACATTTTAATAATGTTATATAGATATTTATAAGCCTTTACAGGCAAAAAGTAATATTGTAAAAAATTGTTTGCCTCAACAGAGTTGAGCCAAGGTGTTTCTTAGGATTTAATGAAGAACATGACCAAAACATCTCTTTATGTCTACAGTTAAGTTACCCAAAGCACTCAGCATTGTTTTTTCAGCTCTAGCCTAATAACACCAAACCATTAAGCCTTTTACAAGATGGACAAAACTACAGGAGCAATATACAACAAGGATTCCTTGTTAATAAGAAGGAACGACTAACTAACTAGGGGAAATAATAAGTTCCTTACTTAAAAACACTCTGGTCCACTTTTTACTTTGCATCTACCTATTTAATATGTTAAAATTAATTTTTTAAATTAATAATCCATTTTAAGAATTTTTCTTCTTTGGAAAGCCTTACAAGCCCTACAGCGAGTCATGTACTGCACTACCTAAGCAGATGTGAGAGCAACAGTTTTCAGTAGATTTGGGACTTGAGTTCTTTTGTATATCTTGATTAAAATCATAACATTATAGGGACAAAAAAACCCCACCAAAACACCACAAACCTCTCATCAGGTCCATAATGTTTTCCTTATTACAATAAAACTGTAGCAGACATTTGTGAATCTGACTGTTGTGGAATGGGTGCGATATGAGGCAGTAATTCAGGCCCCTCATCAGGGCCTGAAAGGCCACAGAGGGATGGTTTAATTCTTGGCCTCACACATTCACATTTTTCTCTGTCATTCTCTCCACATCCTAACTTGACAGCCTGTGATCTCATGCCTTTCATATCTTTCATATTTTCTCTTGCTTCTCCAGACTTTCTACTTCCTCTATAGTAAATCCTGTAGTTAGTTCTTCCTTCCAGTCTGATGATCAAGGAGCTGCTGCTAGGTTCATCTCTCTGTGGTATCTCTCTTTGATATCTCTCTATAAAATATAAAAATATTGTCCTCTTTACAAACAAGTGTTTGTTCTTGTATGCAGAAAATTACAGAACAAGCATTATAGAGCTATTAAATGGTGTAATTTAAAACATACACAGTGGGTACCTTGAATAAAAGCATCAGAAGTAAAGGCAGCTGTTCTGAGTAAGGGCTACATTGCACTCATTTAAAGGAATAAGTATCCCTAAAATAGTGTGAAATTTTGTAAGACTAGAGGAGCAGTGGTCACATTAGGGAGGACAAAACAAAGGAATTCTGAACACAGAGCTAGAGGGACAATTTGATGTATTTATGTGTGCCACCTTTGGCCTGCCTGAACAACCCTCATAGGATGGATTACCAGGCTTCCACCTCAGTGTCCCACCAGCCTTTTCAAGCCTTGTCGATGTACAGAGTGTTGCCAGCATCGTGTGACAATGTACTTGTAGTATGATAATAACACTTATGCAGGTTACTCTTAATAAGAAAATACGTGGTTTTAATACGACATGTTTGGCATGTTCCAACAGTGAGAGGAATCGGGCAAATGTAAAAAGGGGTGCTATAGCTATACCTCCCTGCAGTACGACCTATAGAGCACAATAGGGTTTCCAATAACACGTTTCTGTTCTGATGGTGTGCCAAGTTTCCAGCCTTCGTCTGCATTTTCCCAGCCCCTTCTCAGGTTTCTCTCACTAAGAAATCCTTTTGTCTATGCCAACACTACTCAGATGTATTGAGATCTACTGAGTAATTTTACCAAGGGCTAATTTTTTATTGAGACCCACTCCGCAGGCAGAAACGTGAGAGCTCCAGTTTCAGCTCTGCCAGGTGCGGCGCACTGCCACAGGGCTTTAACCTCAGCACTGTCCCATGGCCAGCCACACCAGGACAGCAGCACAGAAGAGATGATCTTCTGCAGGAGCACTGTGTGTTTGGGACTTTAATGATGCCACTCCCCTTTGAAGGTGCTGTTGCACTTCCCACCCTTTCACCCTTCCCATCTCTGCCCTTCACCAGAGGGAGAGGACTGGCCTCCCCTGAATCTGGACGTGGCCTTGCAGCACCACTGCCATGCTCCCAGCTCTCCTTCCCGCCTGCTTTCTTTCCCAGGTAACCAGATTCAACATTGCAGGCATTAGGTGTGGCATGGCTGGATCATTTTGCAAACGAAACTGTAGAGCTCTTCATTGTCTCATGCACTGCCTTTGAGAGTAGCAGCTCAAGAAGATGTCTTCTAAGAAAATATTCTTAAATATCTAGATATTATTCTCCCAATCCTCAAAACTGACAAATCAAAACTGAACACAGTTTGATACAAAGGTGTAATAATTTTGCATCTGTCTTTCAAAAACACTTTGATTGTATCTTTAAAGGGAAATGAGCTGACTCATATTTAGCCACAAATTCCAATTACTAACTTTCTCTTCAGGTTTTAATTATATATTGTATTACACTTACAGTAAATATTCTAGATGCAGCTATTATATCATACTGCTATGAAATTTTATGTATTATATTTTACCTGTAAAGTGCCTATTTTGCAGGTCAGTGTGTATATACTTTGTAGAGTCTTACACAAAGGTTTTGAAAATTATGTTATTATTGCTCATTGAAAATATGCAATTCTACTGCTGCCTTCTTCTTAAAATTTAATAAATAACACCTGAATAAAATCTTAGCAGTTTAAATTATTAATAAAAAAGGAATAAAAATTTGCAGGGAAGTGATGCAAATATTTTTCCTTCAACATATAAAATTCAACAGAAAATAAACATATATAAGTTGATCTTATTCAGAGATGCATTACTGCTAATACTTTTACAAAGGCTGTCAGGCCATCTTTCTGATGCTTTAATAAATCTGGAGATTTATTTACTGATCCAAGTTCTATCTGTAAAATCTTCAGTTCTGATAAGCTTGGTGGGTTATCAAACACTTGCTGGGTAGACCAGCTGTTACAGCTATGTTTGATGGACATGTAATAATGATTACTGGATCAGTTCAGATATACCTTCTGGTTCTACACTTCAAAAACCTAAAGCAGATTTTTGCACTTGATTATTCAAGCCATACGATAGTGCTTTCCTTGAACTTTGAACTAAAGCCATGGTCAGACTGACCCTGTGTGCAGGTATGAAGTATATGTATGCTGTTCCATAACACAAAACAGACAAAGCAACCAAATTAATATGAAAAACCTTTGTTTCAAAGCCATACTGTAGATAAGCCTATTAGTTTAGACATAAACCTGTGACTTGTATTTTAACTTCTGCTGTACATGCATGTATGCATATGTGAATATAAATCTGTATTTCTATCTAGATTGCAAAATCTGAGGGTCTTGATATTGCTCCCAGTGTATTTACTGAGAATTTTGATGTGAACAAAACTACAAAGAGAAGAGGAAGGAGGTGTTTTACAGAAAAAAGTAGAGCATTCCGTTTGCTGGAAATGCCTCCTAGCATTTTACACAAGCTTTCTCAGGATGAACACTAGAGAATTTTAAGAAATTCTGAATCATCAGAACTTCCTATATACCCAAAACCATGCAATTTTATACACTTTTTGTAGCAAAACAAGGCAAGGAGTTTGACTCCTGAAAAAACACTACCCACCCAACCAAAAAATCTACACCACCTCAACCCTTATTTTTGGCCTATTTTTATCTTTCACTCTGGAGACCCACCATCCTTCCTTTTAAAACAACACAAGAACAGATCTTCCTATAAGAAAATTGCATTTTACATACTTCTTTTATTCTCAAATCAAAGCAAGGAAGCATTAGATACCATTCCAACAGAAAACATTAAACTTCTTGCAGGATTTTGATGTAGCTTTGTGACTTCATCATGCTGCCACAGGTGAAGCTTCCAGTTACTGTAATGGGGTGGGCTTTTTGTGTCTTGGGATCACAGGTTCAGATATTTTCATTTGAGGGAGAGGTAATATTCCTGATGAAACTCTTAAAATGCAGCCTATGAAACACAGTTCGCATGCTTAAATAGTTAGCATTTTAAAAAATAGGCTACACTGTCTTAACAGATGAGATTTTCCATTTTCTATTGCAGTTAGCAATTCTGCTGCATTTTCCTTGGGTTTCATGATTTCTTATGTAAAATCCATGCTAAATTCTCATTAGACTTTTCCCCAACTAAAGTTTCTCTAGCCATTTATCCCTAGTCTGTAAGCTTTTATGAACATAAGTCTGGAAGGGATGGTCTGAGTTCAGCTTTCTTTACAGAAAACCTACCACATATGTCTGTTCATATACTCAGTTTTGAAATTTGTTGGGCTTTTTACCAACAACCCCCATTGCAAAACCGGTCCAGAACCTCCATTTTCTGATGCTTAGAAACATCTTGATTTCCTCCTTAATTTAATTCATGCTCTGTTTATATCCGTCTGTTTCAGGGCCAGCATTTTCCTGTGGCTTAAAATAGCTCTTTCCTTCACCAGGGTGCTAACCTGGATGTAATCTATGCACAGACAGTAATCATACGCCACTCAGCCTTTCTTCCATTAAGCAATTTTAAAATTTTGTAAAATCGGTTGCTCAGTCCCCTGAATTTTTTGCACTTTTCTCAGTTCATATTCTGAACTAGAATTGTACACAGACACAGTGGTACTCTGCAGGATGGCGTGCTTCGCATTCTTTACTGAAAATATTCCACAGCTCTGCATTTATTGTTTAGTTTGCTGAATCATACTAGTGGCTCATAAGGTTCAATAATTACACCTGAGCATTTCCAATCTATCACTTCCCCTGATGAATCCCTCATTATATCACAACATGTAGTAAATTTAACTTTACTTCTATTACTACAGGCTGCTACGTCACCTGTTTTCTAGGAATTAAATTCTTGATATGGCATGTTGTGAGCAAGGCGTATTAGTTTTTTCAATCAGCAAGTTTAGTGCCAGTGCCTTTAAAAAATAAGATTGGGCCAAATGCTGGTATAAGAAGCCCCACTTGAAATCCCTCTCTGGTCTTATAGTGCCCTTTCCAGCATAGACCTATTTTCATCCCTCTTTTAGCCACTTCTTTACCTAACTTATATTTTTTGTGTTATTTCCTGTTTCATCTAATAATCTCACAAGTACTATGTTTTCAAGTGCTTTGCTGAGGTAAAAATCACAGAATCATAGAATCATAGAATAGTTTGGGCTGGAAAGGACCTTAAGATCATCTAGTTCCAACCCCCCTGCCACGGGCAGGGACACCTCCCACTAAACCATGCCACCCAAGGCTCTGTCAAACCTGGCCCTGAACACTGCCAGGGATGGAGCATTCACAACTTCCTTGGGCAACCCATTCCAGTGCCTCACCACCCTTACGGCAAAGAACTTCTTCCTTATATCCAAATCAATTGGATCTATCAGGTTTCCAGTCATAAAACTTCTGCTGTCATTAAAGTTTATCTTTAGTAAACTTGGGCTGCATTTTATCCCATCTTCTATTTGTATCCATAGTGCTTATTATTTTCAAAATTTGTTTTAAAGCTTTGAGTGTTATTGTAGACCAACAGAATAATTGCAAATATATTGAACATTTATAAAAAGAAAAGTGAAACTTGCTATATATTGCACCACAATACAACAGATGGATTAAAATCTGTACCACAAGCCGTAAAATGTTATGCCCTAATTCTTACATTAGTCATTAATGCTTCCCCATTTAAGCAAGTTGAGCTCACCTAGTTTATCTTCCCTGCCATGGTTCACGTTGTGTATATTTTCTTCTAACAGCAAACTTAGCTTTGACTTTACTTTCTACATTTTTGGTCTGAAAGCTGCAAAAATTACTCATTAGGCTGGGGAGTGTAGCTAGATTATATATAACATCAGTGCTTTAGGGCTTCCCCTTCCTTTTGTGCTAGTTGCAATGTGCTACCTAAACCACTAGTCTTCTGCTTTTTGGTTTATTCTTTGCAAGATCTAGCAAAGTCTAGGTTTGGCTAATCATTGTTGAGTTCTGTACCTCCAAATCTCCAAGTAACAGCTTGCTTCATTAATTCCCCTTCTCCATTCCATATAGACCTTTTCCTTGTTTTTTACTCTAACTGCTGAGGTGGTTACTCATCCTGCTTCCATACTTGGAATGTAAATTCCAGACAATTTTTGCATCTCTGAGTTAGACAAATTCCAGATCTCTGTCATGCTTAAGCTTCTGATTTATTCAGTCCTTTTGTATACCTCAATTACTATGTCTATTGACCAGCATTTGTTGTTACGGTATTAAAAAAGCCCTCCAAAAATTTAATTGTTAAAACAGCATTATTTATTCTTCCATTTAATTTGTATTTTTCCACCCTCAGAAATACAAGCTTTGACATATCACTGGGATGGAACCAAGGCATTACTAGGACAAAGGAACAACAACCAGCACATGAGTCCAGGCTAGACTTCAACAGCTTCCCAAAGAAGTGTTATGGGTGGTCCAGATGCAGGAGGGAATGTGATACATGTATGGAGTGAGAAAGATTGCATTCTTCTTTTTCACTCATACCTGTAAGTCTCTCTGTAATTATATTCTGCTACCCAAATACTGTGCACATCTCTGCAAAACAGCAAGGTGGGAGGTAACCATAGTGGCCTTGGTGGATATGATATCTCTAATTATCTAGTCATTCTTGAGAGGTCAAGCAGTGGAAACCAAAGCTTATAGCCAACAACAACAACAAAAGAAAAGGTGTTCCAGAGCTTGTAATGAGTCACTTCATGAATGAAGAAGCCAGAAGATTGACCAGTGTTTGCTTAAAATATGTTTTATATTATGACTGAAATCATCTGGAATACTCCAAATTCTTCTAAGCCAATGTGTAAATACATAAGTTAATATGTATAATTAAGCATTCTAATGATGAAATCACCTGGCGGATATTATTTTCATAGGTTATCTTGCTTCTAACTGTAGATTTGTAGAAAAGTAGTTCATACTATTATTTGAGACCTGGGGGGCAAGGGGTGGGTGTAGGTTAAAATACAAAAGGAAGGAAACATCAACCTTTATCCTGCTAAAAGTTAAACACCTCATGAAACTTACGAGGCTTGATGCCAAAACTTTATAGGACCAAGAAGAAAAAAAAAACCCACAAAAAGTTCTATTTAGTATTGTCTCCCATCCTCTTCAAACAAGTGAAAAGCTTCTATATTGAGGGAAAAGTATTGGGAAAATTGCCCAATAAAATCTCAGTATCTGAAGTGTATTATTCCTTTTGATCAACAGCTACCAGGGAAAGAATTCTGAGAAGCATGCAGAAAAAAGAATAAAGTCTTTCTCTAGAGCATTGTGGGATCATTTGGAAAATAATTACAACAGAAAAAAGGGCAAAAGAATCAGAAAAATGTAAAACTACTGAATTTCTATAATTTAGTATTATTTGTCAAGAATTTCTTCTACAAGTGAAAGAGTATTATTTAAATATGGAAAACCTCTAAAATGCTTCAGTTTATTATTCCATACACTTTACTTTGATAAACAGCCTTAGTCCATTCATTTCTGTCTACTCTTTCCATTATTTTCCACATTAGATATGAGCTGTTCTATGTATAATTTAGCCTAGCAATTACATGAGGTTATTATGCTAAACTAGAAACCACATGTATATATAAAAATAAAATAGAGAAAAATCATACAGAAGTACATAGAAATGCTGAAATATGTTCCTGAACATATTCTGCAATTTTTTATGACTAAGAAGTTACTATTAGTGTTCATCAATATAACCAGAACAACTTAATTAATCTTTAAAGTGTAGCCAACCATAATAGACAATCTTGTATTGGAAGCAATAAAACATGACAGCTGTATTTCCCAGGAATTGTAACTACTGATTCCTGATATTTAGGACTGTTCAAGGTCCTAAAATCCAAGTATCAGTGAAATGGTACTCTACCACCTTTGTTACCAAAAGGGTGCCAGCAAGTTTTAGAATAAAGTACTTCTTGTTAGCTAAGCATGCCATTTGCTATAAATGAAGAAAACACACCATATGCTTAAATAAAAAACTTCTGGCACCTACACACTGAAAGAGGAAGCCGCACTCCACCCCAAACTATGTTACAGCCTTTGGCAGAAGTATACAGTAGCCTCATATGAACTGTGGAATCTCTAAACACTGTCAAAGCAACCTTCATTTAGGAGGAGCTATATGAAACAGGCTCTGCTAGGTTTGTCCAAGTTCATTTATAGAACACTATACCTTGGGTTTGTGAGTTGGTGTCCCAAATTTGTTAGCAAACAAATGTGTAACAATATACTGGAAAGGAAAAAAAACCTCAAATGTCGACATTATAGAACTGCTTGAAAAGCCATAATCATTAATGGAGGCCCTGTACTAGAGTACCACTACTGAAATACGAAGCCTTAAGATTTTAAGACTTAGTCTAGAAAGCACTCCCTTTTAAAATTATAAGATCAGGGTTTTTCTTTGGCTGATAGAAGTAATCTTTTATTGCTATTCAGTAAATATTTGAGAAAGGTAAATTAACAGGACTACCTGTTGCAGACAAGCCCAGAGATCAGCATATTCAGATAATCAGCACAAAATGTTCAGTAGGGTGCCAGGAACATAGAGAAGTTGGGGAAGTGTACAAGGAGACACTAAACAGTCTAGGGAGGAAGGAAAGCAGTAAGAGAGGCTAGAGTTCGAAAATAAGAGATGCTAAATGTCAATTAATAGCGTAGCCAAACAGAGTTTTCTCATAATAGAATTTGTTCTTTCAAGTCAAAAGAAGTACAGTGTTTACAGGTTATGTCTCTGTTCAGGGATCTTTTCCTGGGGTTGCCAGCTGTGTTTTGATAGTCAGATTGGGTGGGAGATTTCTCCAGCTCTTGACAGTTTTCTTCCCTGTTGAGGAAACAGCTTGACAGCCATCAGTTCCTTTGCTTGTCAAGGGAATTTTTTTTTTTTTTCTCCTTGGAAAAGTGTCTGCTCTGTATTTATTCCCTTTGTTTGGATTTATTTTCCTTTTCAATGATCTTTCCTGTACACAAGGATTCTCAACCTTCTCAAGGAAAACCTAGCATATGCCACTCCTAGAAGTCACTCCTGAAGCCTGGTGATCATTTGTGTCCACCCACCCCATACGTTTTCCCTTCCCACACGCGGAGCAAGAGGAGGCAGCAGCAAAGACAAGCAGGGATCTATTTCTCTATAATTTCTGGCCCCTGATGCCATGCCTGAGGGGTAGAGAACTCCCTGCAGCCACTTTGTTTGTAGCCTTTTCTTCATTGAAGCTGCTGACAAAACTGACTGGGAAACCCGAGGCTCTATTGTTTTTCATTCCCAACAAGCCATGAAGTGCACAGCAGTACACAGCTCTGTGAAGCCATCTAGTTTTACACAGAGTACTGTGTGTGGTTTGTAATTTTGCAGCCCTGCAGTTTTCTAAATGGTGGTTCAGTACTGAAACAAAGAGAATTCTGTTTTCATGTGCTAAAATTAAACAATTCTATTTATTAATACCATTCCTAAATTATTTTATTCACAAGGAAGAAAAAACCTTCCCTCAAATCTCCAGCTGCCTGACAGCATTTTTCATTTTTTAGTATTTCACCTTCTCAGAGCAAACATGTTTAGTGATTTTGGAAGCATTGTTTTATTTGAGATTATTCCTAATTTACAATGGTACAGATATTAAAATTAGTGGAATTACAGGAGTATAGCTGCCCTGTGGCTACTGTTTCACAATAAAAAATGGCAAGAGTAGCCTGAAGCCTTCTTAATACCCTCTCTACCCCTCAGCTGTGCCAGCACAACTGCTTGTAGGACTTCTTAAATATCCTTAAATGGAATTAAAAAAAAAAAAATCTTGGAAGGTTGTGTTAGCACAACTGAATGGATGGCATGACATGGGCAGAAGAGGGAACAAAACAAGGGAAGCAGAAATACCTCCAGCTGATACTGCTGCTTGGACTGCAGTAGAAGAATGGCCTATGCAACATCAAAAGTGAGAGCAGGCTTGTAACACCCACTGAGCCAATTCTCAGTTATCGGTGATTTGATTACCTATGTTGCAGATTATCTGTGCCACAAATGTTAAACCAACCACTGTGCATCTAGCAGAGTTATTTGGTGAGGTCCACCACTGTACAAATATAAGACTGTGCCTGGCCTGGAAACTGCACATGCACCTTCATGCAGAGACAGATCATAAATTCTGTCACACCAAAGTTTCCTCTGTGAGACAGCTGAGCCTTCTCCTCACCATGTTCCCAGAACCAGGAGTGACAGCGTGCTGCAGTCACACCTCACTGCTTCCCTCAGGAACAGCTCAGACCTAGCTGGGCTGCAGGCCAACTGCAGCCAGCTGCATGTGGAGACAGCTGAAATGATCCCCAGCACGTGGGATTATGGGAGGTCTTCTAGGTTAGGTGAATGCGATACACATGCACGGATCCAGTCTGGATATCTGACCCAACAAGCTCTCCCACAGGGAACTAAGGAGATAGCATTGAAACGTCAGCAGCAAGAAGCTTGGCCAGTTTCTGGAAGAAAGTATGGGAGCAGAATGAAAAGGCCAAAATGTCACAGGTGACACCACCACTGAGGCATTTACACTATTAAGTATTACTTGCAAAAGAAAACAGGAAACATTACAATTAGGAATAGGATATTGAGAAGCATTCTTTCTTTGGCTCAGCTCCAGCCTGACTGAGCTGGATGACACAGAGGATCCCGCTGGTTATGAGGCAACTTTTTCTTGGTTGTCTGTTACAGTGCTAAAACAAAGCTTGCAAGCACAGTAGTTTCCTGCAAACCATGATAAAACAATCATCTCTCAGAGTAAAAGTATATTTTAGTGCTACCTAGTAGCTTTGCACCTGATTATTCTATGATATTTATATTGCATCATAAATGTGTTTACCATTTTGGATTATTTTAAAATAATACAGTTTGCCACTGAAAAGTAAGACAACTTCCAAGCAAACACAAGTATTTTTACTCTAATGTAATAGCTATCACTTTGCTGTGATCATCAAAAATTCAAAATTAATTAATTCTTAGCAACTCTTCCGATAAGGTGCACATCATTTAATCAGTTAGCTTCAGGATTTTCATTTTTGTGTGTTTTGTCTGCCCCATATGAGCAATACCAGTGAAGCCAAACAGGCTGTTGGCCGGTTCCTATGTTGCAGTCTTGTGTGATATTATGTTCTCTAGTAATGCCAGTTCTTTTTGGCCCAAAGAGTCAGCCAGCTATCCACATCTTTAAGGTCGTTTTCATTATCAAAAGAAATTGATGAAATGTGATATGACCCCCTTTATTTAGGAAAAATGGGCGTAACATTCTGATTTATGGGGCACAGAGAAATTCAGATGACTAGGAGCAATTTATTTACCTGTAGTTCCCAGACTCTCTGTAGGCAGCTGTATTCCAAAAATCTCCTTCTGGCAATTCTGATGCCACACAGACAGAATTACAGCAGCTTCCAGACCACTTCCTCAGTTCTGAAATGATCTCTAAATCCTCAGAAAACCAGCTGGACTGTTTGACCCTCCTGTTGTCTGCACCTGCATGTGACACAGTGCAAATACAACATTTTCTACTGCCCATTATCTAAATCAAAGTAAATGTTAATTGTTTCTTGTGGTTTCTGAATGGAAAGTGTCTCTCATGGCCACTACTTTGAACAAAATGGTTTACTGCCCAGTGACCAACACAGCAGCATGCTCTTCAGACTTCATTTTTTCATATTGTCAAATAAATCCCTTTGGACTTGCACTGAATCTCATAGCTTAGCCAGGTATCACAGGCAATCCCATGTAGCCATCCACTGAAGCCAAGAGAATTACTGCAGGGATGGATTTGGCAGTACAGCATTTTGAACTGAGTTCCCTTAAGCAAGAGATCAGCACAAATGTACAAATCCGGCTGTGTTTGAAGGTTCTGTTTTGCAGCCATCTGTGCAGTTTTTTATTGTTAAACAGGAAAAAATCAAATTCTGGGCTAAATGATACTCATTTATGTATGTGTTTAGGTAAAGAAATAAAGTACACAGAATTAGGAAAGCTGAAAATAACTAGAAAAAGCTGATCTGAATTATTTGAAAACCCAAAAAACATTATGTGTGAGCAAAACACTGAACATCCAGCTTAAGATGTGTTAATATTGCAAATTAACATCAGAATCCCAATATGATTTCTTAAGTTAAAAAATACAGTCAGCTTAGAGAAGTTTACTGTGTGTTAATTTCTCAGACTAAACATGAGAGCTGGAATGTTGCCTCCTTTGTAGTGGTGCATAGAATCTTGTATCATTTTTGGAGAAGTAATATACTTAATTACTGTTTGCCAAATCAATGAGTAATTACGTGGTCAAGAATTGAGTGAATTCTAAAATGTGCATGAATACCAAACTGCTATTGATTGACAATGATTCTGGAAGCCTTATTACATGTCACACTTCACATTTAAGAAAATCTATCACTGGTACAGTTAAGAATATAATATTTTATGGGATAGACTGTTTCCTATTCCCATGGGTGAGTACTTGATTCATGGACCTGATCTTGCCATAGCTGTAGAAAGATACTGGCCCAGTCTGATCCCAAGTCTGATCCATAATAGTATTTTCTATGTATCAACCTCTGACCTTCCTGTGACACCCCTGTTGTTTGGGACCTGAAGAAAGTATATGTTTCTCAACATACTAACTCAAATATGTTTTAATCTGTGCAGTCAGCTGATGGGGAGTGACTTGCTCCTGTCCAGGACAGGAGTGTTTGCCTCTCTGCCATCCTTGCCCCCACTGTAGAAGCCTAGCCAGAGCCGGATCTTCCAAGACTCTGGGAACAAGACAAGGTAGAAAATGTGACATGGATGGGGTGGAGGTGGAAAAGGGAACAGAGCTAGCTCCTTTTTGTAGAGATGAGGGAGGCAAGTTAAAATTTGGGGCTTAAGTATGTGATGCATGGACACAGGTACAGAAGTGATGTAAGAAGGCAGGTGCGGAAGCATGTATCTTCCTGAACATTCATGCAGACCAGTCTGGGGACATAAGTTGACACTACCAGTTGCACCGAAGTCTTACCCCTATCCAATGGATTAAGCCTCGAGCCCAAACTCTGTATCAGTCTGTTTTGTAGTCATGAAATCTATGCTAGGCCAAATACCAAACAAGTTCAAGTTTACATCGAGGAAGTTAATCACATGCTGTGAGCAATCAACACACCCCCACAATGAAAGGAGGCTCAGAGTCAGAAACTCCTGCCATAAAACCTGTGACAGAATTAGTCAAACAATTAGAGCAACAGAGTACTATAGAAAGAATTCACCCCCCCATATAACAGCCCCATATGGCCTTTTAAAAAAAACAGACTGAATATAGCACATGACTATTGACTGTAGGGCATTCAATAAAGCAACTGGCATTTTAACAGCCCTTGTTTCCAGCACAGTAGATATGAACACGCTCTTCTGTGGATGGGAGTGTTAGCTACAAAAGGTATGGTCTTCTTGATCCCAATACATGAGCAAGACAAACCACAGTTTGCACATACTTGAGGTGGAAGACAGTATACCTTTTATCACCTGCCCCAAGGTTTTAAACATATATCCATCTTTACCCATGCCACCTTAGTTAAACAGCTAGAATCAGTCATCCTGTCACCTGAAGTAACAATTTTGCAATATACAGATGATACTGTAATTGGAGGACATGTTGAGTAAATGCAACAGTGCTATTGTCCTGCACTTACAAAAATTAATTATTAGTGTTCCTGACTTGAAATAGCAAGGACCAAGTCAAGTAGTGGTATTTTTAGGTACATGATGGATAGGAGAACAGAACACAGCTGCAGAATTTGTATTACCAGAGACGCAAAGTATTCAAGCACCTTCTGATAAAAGGAGTTACAAGCTTTATTAGGAAGGTTTGGGCTTTGGAGGTCACACATTCCTGGATTCAGTATTTTAGGGGGATCGCTGTAATTTGGTGAAGAACAATGCTATATGGACTTGGGAACAAAATCATCATGAAATACTAAATGCTTTGAATGATGGCATTTTACCAACCAATCTATGGGATCTTTTATCCCTGCACACCCAAGGAGATTTCATATAGGCCCCAAGGAGACTTCATATAGCATCATGGAATCATAGAACAGTTAGGGTTGGAAAGGACCTTAAGACCATCAAGTTCCAACCCCCCCGCCATGGGCAGGGACACCTCCCACTAAACCATGCCACCCAAGGCTCTGTCCAACCTG
>WYDI02027290.1:0-16256 GCA_009867235.2 Psittacus erithacus | reverse complement strand
GGAGGAAGCAGAGACAGGACACCTGACCCAAACTGACCAAAGAGGTATTCTATACCACAGTACATCATGCCCACTATATAAACTAGGGGCAGTTACCCAGAAGGGTTAGATCACTGCTCAGGTCAGGCTGAGTATCGGTTGGTGGGTGGTGAGCGGTTGCATTCTCTTCCCTTGTTATTTCCCTTATCATTATTATTATTGGTGGTAGCAGCAGTGATTTGCATTATACCTTAGTTACTGGACTGTTCTTATCTCAACCCTTGGGAATTATATTCTTTTGATTCTCCTCCCCATCCCTCCAGGAGCGGGGGAGAAAGTGCGGGGAGTGAGAGAGCGACTGTGTGGCTGACTGGGCTTAAACGACGATAGCTTTCTAATAAACATGTAGTTGGTATTTATTCACAATGACTCATTCTAGCAACTTGTGCTCAAAGCAAGCCAATTCTTAGAATATCACTGCTGTCCTGAATACACTAAGGGTCTTGAGTTCATCTTTTAACAGTCTGCTTTACATAAGACAATTTAGGACAACTATGATTTACTTGTTAACCTTGAAATTGATATGTTTATTTCCCATTGAATTATGATGTAACTTCTAAAAGCTTTCTTCAGGTTCTCTGACATTAATATGGTTCTATTATTTGTACAGTCATTACAGTGAATTAATACAACAATTTGGCTTTATGACTAATACAAGAAGTTTAAGGTTGTTCTGCAGAATGCTGTGTGATGCCTTTACCAGTGCTTTAAACCCATTTCCTTTCCATTTGCTAAGACCTCAGGCTAAGATTTAAAAACTGGTTTTTTTTTCGAGAATGCTATCATACTTTAAATGACCAAGTAAGAATCTGAATGAGCTTGCAGTCTTGCTTTTATGTTTCACTTTAGCAAACCTTCACTCATAAACATTATAATTATAATTACATAGGCATATAATTTTCCTATAAATGTTTCATTGCACCTGTTCCACTTGGCTAGGACTACAAGGAAAAGTGGCTAGATTGTTTTTAATATTTTGAAAGAATTCCTTGGAATAAAAGACAGTAAGAAACGTTCATGCCAGCAGGAAAGCAGCTTGTATTCAGTAAGGCTGTGAAAAGGAAATCATGATAATTTTAAAATAAAAAGCGTTCTACTTCCTAGTAAGCAAACAGAATAAAAGACACAAATTACCATGGAATTTAACTCAAAGTCCTCCCAAGAGCACATCAGGAATGTCATCCTAAAAATTGTAATTAGGAACAGAACTCTTGCGAGACAAGAAACTGGGCCATTATGTCCATACACAAAATTGCAACATTTTCATATGTAAACATGCTCTTTAGTAACTGCTTACCAGTGAAACTTTGTTTAAAATACTGCTCCCTGACACATTCACAGACTTCTTGCTGACTCACTCTTCAAGAATGGGATTTTGAAAAAGAGCAATGAAAACATTCCAGTAACAGAAATACTGAGGAATTTAGATAGGAGTGTCTGTAACCTACTTCTACTTTAGACGTAGCTTTGCAGATGTGCCAGGAAGTTTTTGCTGGTTTGAAACTCCCATCATGTTTAAAGGATCCTGTAAGCCTCTTACTGGTGCAGAGAAGGCTTTGTTGTTTGCTTCTGGTTTAACTGTGCTTATTTCAATTAGAGACACACAAACTCCACCACACAAGTGGTTATGGCATGCCTGCGGCTCCTTATGCAAGAAGGCTGCAGCAGGCTTTGGCTAGGCCCAAGAGGCCAGAAATACCCAACCATGCTCCCAAATCCCGTATGAATGCAGGCCAGCCTCGTGTGCCTCTGCACAGCTTTGCAGCTCGGAGCTAATTTTGCAGAAGTGTCTCTTTGTGTTAAAAGATTTTGCAGCGTTTCAGCAAGATAGTTAAGAGATCACTAATCACTTTATCGTGCATATCCTCCTTCAACTGTCACTCAAACTGTCACTTTGAGCAGCAGTCCAAGAAATACTTCTCACACTGACAGTGAAAGGGCAGTATAAACAAATTTCTACCGCCCCATTTTGTATCTCTGTGACCATGTGTTGTGGAGAAGGAGTGAGAAGACTGTGTTTCTGCTGTTTTTTGGTACAGAATCCTGGCTCTAAAGAGGTAACTGAGGAAAAGCTGCTTCCTGACAGTTCTGGCTCATGAGCCAAGCAACTGCTACTGCTGCAAGCCGCGGCAGCATGAAGATTTCCCGGATATACTGGAAGAAAAAATCTCGCGGGAAATCTAGCGCTACGGCCACTGATACTGCCCGAAGAGCCCAGGGCCCTAGGGCTTCGCAAGCCTCTGCGGGCACGGGCAGGGCCAGGCTGCGGGCTGCCGCCGCCAACCGCGCCAACAGCCGCAACCGGGCCCCCAGCAGCCCTCCACTCCAGCACACGCACTCCAGCACACGCACTCCAGCACCTTCAACTGACGCATTGCAGGTACAACGCAACCAATCACAGGGCTTGACTCTTACCAGCTAACCATTGCGGAGTTCCTTTAGCCAATCAGGCGCTCCTTGACAAAGCGGTGCCTCAGAATCTCAGCACCACTTCCGTCGGATGCCACCGCCTCAATGAACGATAACCTTCCGCGAGAGAATATAGGCCCTACCGGCAGTGCGGGCGGGCGAGTCGCTGTTACCGGCTGCCCGGCAAAGGAAGGGGGCTTGTCTGCGCTCGGCGCCTTATCCGCTGTCTGTCCCCCGACCTGTTAATGTCCCTGCGTGGAGACCGTGGAGCGTCACCAGAGTCGAGTCGCGCCAAAGCCTCAATTCAGGCAAATTTTAAAGTGACTCCAGAGGAGCTGCAGAGCTGACTGTGCCACGCAGGCAAATGGCATTTGCTGGAGACGCGGCTGAGAGCCCTGCAATGGCTTTCAGTGAATAGTGAATGCCAGCCATAGCACCTTTGAGCGTCAGGAGCAGTACCCGTAGTGCTGACTGCCAAGGGCACAACACTAGGGAGATACCACAGGCTGGTTAAGGTTGGAAGAGACCTCAAAGACCATCTAGTTCCAACGCTCCTGCAGTGGGCAGGGACACCTTCCACTAGACCAGGTTGCTCAAAGCCCTGTCCAGCCTGGCCTTGAACACTTCCACACAAGCCCCCAGCAAGGAGCAGTTGATAAGCTTGGTGTCTCATCAGATTACTTAGATGTCCTGTAGCAAACTGAAGTCTCTAGCACATTGCCAATAATTCCTCAACATCCTTCCTTTGGGTTCCTAATTAAAAATTTGCCCCCTTTGTCATACCCTCAGACCAAGTAATAAATACACTATACTTTGAAGTGCAGGTTCAGATGCAGCTGAGTCTTCATGCCAGCGCAATACTGTGGTTGCTGACTGGTGTGAGATCCCTTACTTTACCGAATACCCAGCTGGAACAACCTGAATGAGGGCGTGGTGAGGGTAGCTATAGAGGTTCATCCTTTAAAGGATGCTGTCTGGCCTTAGTGGAGGATGAGGGACTGCCATGAGGACCTCAGGACAGCCGAGATTCTAATGATACCATACTTTTTACAAGAATCAAGCTAGATGACACCCATGAACCCATTATGGAACAGCTTTATTTTTTTTTTTTTTTCAGAATCTTGTGGGCCAGCAGTACATCCCTGAGGAGAGAACAAGATGAGACAAACTAAAGAAAGAAGTGGGAGGAGGAGTAGGAAGATATCTATGTTTAAGTGATTTAACCCCATAATAATAACATAGTCTATTTTGAGTGATTTGCTTTTTGCTTATTTGATGCTGAATATCTTGTTTCAGTTATATTTTAGTTAAGGAGATTGGTGCTCTGTAAGCACCTAAAATAGAATATGGAGATAGAGACAGCAGAAGCAGAATGGATGCCAAAGTGAAATGATCTGGAGTGCTGAGCACTGCATCAGCCCACACACAGGCCCACCCCAAGGATAGTGATGCAGAGAAGTCTTAGATGGTGCCCCCTGCTTGGAAAAATGATGTCAGTATTGGCAGGCCTGAAACTAAACTGAAGGATAACCAAAATAAACTCATTAAATGTACTTCCCTTCCATATAGCATAAAAATCCCATTCCCGTTGCAGTGCACCTTTGTGTTAGGCACTCTTTCACAGTGCTGCTGACAGCTTCACAGCCAGCACATAACAGTGCACTTACTAAATATAAGTGCTTCATTAGCATCTAGCATACTTCTGCTACCACAAAAATAACAACAAATAGACATACTGTGGGGAAGGTTAATGCTGCTTGCCAGGAAAGGTGTGCACAAAATGCTAGATGCCTGGGACAGACCAGATTTTAGGCATTTTCTTATTTCACAGAACGTGACAGCCCCAGAATAAGGCAGGCAGAACAGATTTAATTAGGTAGCTGATGTGAACTGTACCCTCACAAAAATGTTGGGGAGAATAGCAGGCCCTGTGGGACAGCTCTGTTTTCCAGGTTTACAAAGGCAAAAATGGGTTTTCTTGGTACCATTTCTGGAATTTCAACAATGGTGTGAGGTGCTTTAGGATGGAGGCACATGCATACTAAGAGGGTCAGACATTCTAAGAGGCGAATGCCCCAAAGGTATAAGTCTAAAGTTCTAGACAAAGAAGTGGATCAAAGAGAAACCTTAAGGGAGATATCAGAGCCCATATTCTGGAGGCATGTTTTAAAATTTCTTTCCACTAGAAGACTTCATAAAAGATGAGACCTCAGTAGAGGATTTCCTAGGTACTGCATGCCAGGTTCCCAGGGGAAACGCAGTCTGTTGGCTCTTTGGCAACAGGCTGCAGAGATCGGAATTTATTTTTACAGTTTCTGAGAACTGATACTAGAAATGTATCTTCTCTTCAAGGTTGCTGGAAAACTCAGGGTTTTGTTTGGTTGGGTTCTTCCCCTTACCCCTCCCCCTCTTCCCCCCAAAAAAAGGTGACCTGGCAGTTGGAGAAGTTATTTCATTATCAGGTGGGTTTATTATTGCTGCAGGCACAAATGACACAAAATAGCTGTCCAAAGAAGTGTAACAATTCCATAGCTTGCTTCATTTGCTTAAGACAACCCAAGAGTATCACTTGGTGATGATTCTGGCTTCCAGCATCTGTAATTTGGGATGTATGCATAACACTTCTCAACTCAGGCCAGCTCCATAGTATGGTGGATTAGAATACTGGATGTCCCCTGGACAGTAGTATTGGACATCCATTAACTCAAATGGTTTTGATTTTCTAGCTTCTTATCCCAAGGCATCTGACGAACTAATAGCAACTCCTTGTTTGGGTGTCTGAGAAAGGAAGGAAAGAAATAAATCCCCAATTGATGCACATTAACATGAATTTATCGACTTCAGGGCATGTTTACAGTTGCTAAAAATCTGTACCAGAAACTAGAATTCTGATTTAAAATTAGGATCATCCTTGAATTGCATATGTGGAGTTGCTGAATTTTTCACCTCTAGCTGTAGCATTAAGTCTTATGACAACCCTACCTGAGCCAAAGAAAACTTTTTCTAATATAGACATGTTACAAAATTGGAATTTGGGGTTAAGTAAGGGAGACTTGGCCATTAGGGGATGTATCTGTGGATTTTACACGTCTGTTTGCCTATGTCACATATATTCTCATATACATATTGTTAAAATTAGCTGGGACTGTTGCAAAATTAATGCCTCAGTTTGCCCCATAGGAATATTCAGATGAAAATTAATTACTCATGGACAAAGGAGAGGTGTAAAAACAATACAAACAGGCTCAAATCCTGATTATCTTTGAAGGTTTTTTTTTCTGTGTTAAATAGGACAAACTGAAATGAGAAACAACAGTACTGGAGTTGAATGAACTGATTTCTAGCCTTTCTTCAAGACTTAAATTCTGAAACATATTTGTTTACCCATGTTTATTATACCATTATAAGCTATATATTGGTTAAAAATCTGTAGCTAACAGCAACAGCTGTTTGGCTTTTTTCTATTAGTTCTAAGACAGAAATTTGAACCTAGAAACCAGTTTGTTGACCACTCAGTTTTCCTGCATATTCTTAAGAAATGAAATGCAGATGCAAGCCATTCCTAATAAGGTGAATCTAAGAATTTATTGTTACATTGTAGCATTTAAAATTTTGAGGAATCCCTCTTCTGACATTAGAACCAGAACTTCCCATTAGAAGACTGTTCCAATACATATCTTTTATACAGAGTATTTTTAAATATTTGTGGTAAAAATAAGTTACTTCTCTTTGACAGGTGTACAGTTCATAAACATGCATCCAACAGTGAAGAAGCATGACACAGGTATGCTTCATGATATTATGTAAAATATGAAATATGTAGCAAACACATACATAAATATTCTGTCCTCTTCTGCACTTGATTCTTAAAAAACAGAGGATACAATTCAGCTTTTTTCCGTAAAAACACTAATGATAATGAAACATATACAACAGAAAAATGGAAGGAGTAACTTCTGTTTGTATCATGAATCATCCAATGTTTATCTTCATATGAAACTGGCAATTACAAAAACTGAGAAGGAAAATCCTGTTTTCATATGCTTAGATGTTTCTAGAGAACTCTTCATAGGACTGTGAAGAAAGTTTGTTTTTAAGACTGTGTGAATAAGCTTTGTTTTTGTTGTTTTTTTTTTTTGTCATTTATTTTACATCTAAAAAACTAGGGAAAAGCACTTAGGTTTAAAATAGTCATTTTATAATGTTTAACCTACAAGATGTGTGACTGAGTTTATGTATGAAAACAGGGCTGTAATTCCCATCTGTGCAAGTTTTTTATGATAGGATCTTTAAGGTTCTCAACTCAAACTGCCTAAGTTTAAATCATGAAATTTTCAAATTATTTGGCCTCAATGATGCCAATTTACATAGCTACGTAAGAAAGGAATCACTAATTTAATTGCAATGTATAAATAATTTAGTTCTAACCAGCAGCTAAATCAGTTTTATATCACCATCTAAAACTTTACAAGACAACGGATACTCAACATAGGTAGCAACTACTATTATTCAATTACACAGATGGCCTTCTAACACTTAATGCTCAGTGAAAATCCGTAATTGTATGTGACTCCGATACATGCCAGTGGGAATGAGGTAAAAATGAAGAAATCAAAAGCATATGAAATATTAAGGAGTTTTGAGTTGTTTTCTCCTCAAAAAAAAAAAAAGAAACATTTATCTACAGAAACATGTATGTTTCCATTTAAAAGAGCTACTAGGTTTGGAAATGTAAATGCTAAGATTAAAGAAATTTTAATTTTCACATTTTGTATAAATGTGTTCAAATTAAATTCTGTTCTAGCTCTGTATTTCAGTGGATTTCAACCCACTTATTTGCAATCTTAGTGAATTTCATAGAATACTTTATAAGGATACTGTCTTACAATTTCACAGCTGCCAATGACATTTAGGAACATTAATTTTGTGGAAAATGGTGACCCCCCAAAAAACATTGCCTGTATGAACAGAATTTTACAGAGAGGGTAAAAAAAATATTTTCTGATATACCAACAGAATTCCAGTTTACTTGAAAAGCAGTACAACAAACTCAAACCCAGTTTGTGTAGCTCACATAAAACTGGCAATATTATAGTCAGGAAAACTATATATGAATTTGTTCCAGTTGCACAGATGTTGCATGCACGTATATACTTGATTTTGGCTTCCTGTGCTTCTAACCTATTATATACTGGTTATCTATGCTTATCACCATAATATCAATCTCCCTGCTGTGCATTAAATGATATGACAAACTTCTGTCCATCTGTTCTCACATCCATTCTCCCAGGGCAGATGTTTGTGAAATGTTTTAATTTGAATTTTTTTTAAGTTATGTATATATAATATGAGAAAGCACTTGATATGTATGAGGCCCTGTTCTCCAGTCCTTATGTTTAATAAAGCCAAGGTTGAAAAGCACACCTTATATATAAGTAGTAAGGTTTATTATTTTTCCAAGTTTTTAACAGAATTCCTCTTATATCTTAGGCTGCTCCCAAAGAATGGACATGTTAAGTCTCTGCAGAAACAGAGACCAACACTGCAACCTTCTATCATATTAAGGCAAAATTTAGAAATGTAATACTAGGTAGAGCGGTTGCAAATCAATTTAGAAATGTAATACTAGGTAGAGCGGTTGCAAATCTTTCACTGCAATTAATGTATTTATAAAATAAGCTTTTGCTAATGTTAAAGCTTAAATATAAGTCAACAAAAGTATGCTTAGTGATAGACAGTAAATGAATTTAGAACAGTAAATCAGTCCAGTCAGAAATTCATCTTAATAGCTACCACACAGCCCTCTGTTCATAAAAAAGCTCAGTAGCCATGACATGGCCAAGGTCTACGGTTTTAAGCACAAATAGTGAGTAGTTCCGTGGCCCAGTTCAGCTCCCACTGAGATCCAGGAGATTTTGAATGAGACTGTGGAAGATCCTGGCAAATCATTTGACATTGTATGTCATTGGAATGACAGGGGCGTTTCTTGTCTGCCCACAGCAGAATGTAAATTTTAAGAGAAATCTAGCTGTACTATTGAGTGAAAGCAGATTTACAAGAAGCAGGCAGATGTCAGTTTAGATGATTTTTTCCTACATGAAATAAGCAGCAAAACATTAGTATTCTGGATTGTTTACAATTGTCACTGCCATTTGTCAAATCAGGAAGAAAACCCTCCCCTTAGTCAGAATATTATTTTGGAGCATTAGCTGTGAAACATTTTCAAATACACAATGATGCAATTTAAGAGAAACTACTGCAGAACCTAACTGTAGCACCTTAATTCATCACCCTGATATTTATCTTAAAGAAAGCAAGATAACTATACTCCAAACTCCTTTAACTTTATTTTGAAAATCCATTTTCAATATAAATGAATTATTAGCATGAACCATCAAGAGTTAGAAAAAGGAGACACAAAATGGTTAAAAAAAAAGTAATAAATGCACAGTAGTCCTTATACTTAATCTTTGACAGCATTCACTGAATGTCATTGAGTGGCTTTTTACTTCACATTTCCAAGATTCTTCATGTATGTCCAAACTTACTGATGGTTTGTAAGAGAATCTACATAAATTTTACTTACTTGTCTCACAGTCTCTCTTCAACAGCTAAATCCCTTCACTTTTTAACAAGTAAAGGTTTGGATCAGTGGAAGAACATACTACATGCACCTAAAATTAACTTTAGGGACTGAAATAAGGCACATACACTCTAAACCATCCCATTTAAATGTTGGTAAGATCATTCTCCTGATAATAGCTTCAGCCTTCCACATTAGAAACATTTTGGCCAAAGTCCATCAGACTGCATTAGCTATTCATCTTCGCGAGGCAGTTGTACAAATTTCTTAGCCTAGCATTTATAAAGAATTCAGTGCTTCAGTAATGAAATCTTCACTTTTGTAAGACCAGCACAATGAGGTGAATGATTTGTACATGAACATTGTCCTTCACACATCCCTGCAAGACTCAGGGAGTTCCAAGATTCACTTATCCAAGCAAAAGCTCTTGTAGTCCACAGCAATCAAACACTGTGCCATGTTTTCCAGAAAGAAATTAAGCCGGGAAAATAAGAGCTTAAAATTGTTGGTCTGGTTTGAAAACAAAAGATTAATTTGTGTGTCCTTCCATAGGAAAAAAAACCCCAAAACCCAAAAAAAAACCCACCCAAAAAAACCAACAAACCCAAAGTCACTGCTTAGTAGTTAAAAAAAAAATAATTAAAAACAGGAGGTTGGGCATTCTGCATCAAAAATGGAAGCTGTCTATAAAACTAATAAAACTATCATTTGCAGACTAGCCAGCTGCAAACTGGTTTTCTGACACAATTTCATATAGGAGTTCCTACACGAATGTTAGTATGGTTTAGGGACCAAACTATGACACATTAAAAATATGGCGGGGGGGGGAGGGCAGGTTGCTATTGGAAATCCTTCCAGATTGTAAACAGGTAAGTGTTGTGTTTGCCAACCTATCATTGTGTTCCATGAAGTCAAGCAAATAAATTGTACTTCAGTAGTAAAGCTGTTGAAATTGTTAAACAAACAGAACTCAACTGATATTATTTCAAACACTGAAAGCATGCATGATTTTTCAAACAGAAAAATGTATTTTGGAAGATTCAGTAATATTCTACAAGCAGCTCATCAGAATCATGACCACCCTGGAATTACTGCTAGCTTCCCTATCCAGAGAGAGGCCCAAACTAAAACCTTAACTAGAAATACCTTTAATTACAAGGAAGTTCAAACTCTAACAGTACCTGTCATGAATGGAACCAAGATCCTTGATTCCAGTGTGTGTGTGTCCATGGTTGTTTGTGGTTCCATATCTATCAAAGGAGGTACAGTGAATGCTACAATATTTACCTCGGTTATCATCAGTTGGACAAAATCTTCAAACCCAGAGCAGGCAGAGAAAAAAAACATTTGACATGAGGACATGCTTTTGTTGCCTCTCACTTGTAGGCTGCTGTTCTGCTGAGAAGCGGCTGAAGTGACATGTCAATTGTAGACCATCTGATTCTACCCTGAATTTTACCATCATCTAAATTTTGGTGCTTGACAAAAGCCCTACAATTTAGAAAACCGGCAGCTGTGCTAGCTTCAACATATCAGCTTTACAGCCCCTGTCATACCCACTTGTCTTCAGATTTCCACGAGGAGTGCTTTACTAACAGTCCCTGCCATCACACTCTCCCAGATGCCTCCCCGGGCTCCCGGTGGAGCGCAGGCCACAGCACTGCCGGCGGGGATGCTGTCTATAAAAAAAAAAAAAAGGCACCAGAAAATCACCGTCTCGGCCGAGATTCCCCTCGCCCCCGGGGGTCCCAGCCTAGAGAGAAACGGGGGGACAGAAATGGGTCGGGGGGTCCCCACTGCAGGCAGCTCTCTCCCGGCCGGTCAGCCCCCCCAACCCCCCCCGCGGTCTCTGCCCGCACTTGCGGTCAGCGGAAAATGGCCACTGTAGGCTCGGGCCGCCTTCACGCCCCGCGGCCTGGCTTGGGGGCTGGAGGGGCGGCCTCGCAGCCCGCGGCGGGCTACAGCCAGTGCCCGGGACAGGGGCCTCTCCCTCGGGCAGGAGGGAGCTGCTCCCCTGCTTGTCCCTACGTGGCTTACCTCAGGGGGCGAGGAAACGGGAGGGGGAGAGAAACCCGGCGGAGAGAGAGGAGGGGCACCGCGGGGCTACAGCCCGCCGGGCCCCCAGCTCCCGCAGCGGGCAGGCGGCCGGCGACCGCACCTCTAGGGGCGAGGAACAGCGGGGAAACCGGGAGGGGGGAAGAGAGCCCGCCGGAGGAGGGGCCGGGACGCGGAGGGGGCAGGGCTGTTCTCCGCAGTCACCCTCACACATACCACGCCGGGGAAAAAGAAAAAAGGCCCCGCTCCGGCGGAGGGATACAGCCTTACATATATAGTGGGGCGGAGCGGATCCACGCTCCTAGCACTTCGCCAAGCCGCGGCGAGGAGGAGGGAGTCTCGCTGCTCGTGGTCGCGCAGTTCGTGCAGCCGCCGCTGGGCCCGCCGTTGCCTCGCCATGGTAGGTACCTCCACCGACCGACCACGGCGCGGGGCGCTCGGGCTGCCGCGGGGACTCGCTCGAAGGGGGCTAGCTGGGAAGCTGGTGGCTCGGTGGAGCAGGGGCTCTCAGTGAGGCGGGGAGGGGGGAGCCCCGGGGGAAAGGGCAGTGGGAGGCCGTAGCCCTTCCCGCTCTGGTCACCGCGGGGTGAGCGGGCTGGCGGCGGCAAACGCCCCCCCGCCGCGCTGCGCGGGATGGCCGCTGAGCTGCGGCCTTTCCTCTTCCGCCGCTACCTTTCCCCGGGGCCTACGGCCGTGTGGGCGCCCCGGCCCCGCGCCTTCCCGCCGCGGCCCCGCCTCGCTTTTCCCCGTGTGCGGCGCTGGCTCCTCTCCGGAAAGGGACGGGCTCGTCTCCCCGAGGCCGTGGCCCCTCAGCCGTGCAGGGCGGTTTTCGGGGTGGGGGCCGGGCGGGGCGCGGGGCTGCGGGCAAGGATCCCCCTCGGCTCCGGCACCAGCTGCACTGCGCAGGGAGCGGGGGGGCGGCCCGGGGGAGGGCACCGCGCTGCAGCTACTGCGCCCTCGCCCCCCATCCCCCAAAAAACGCAGCAGCAGTGGCGAAGCCCATCGCTGTCTGCATTACATCATGTCTCCTCCTCTTCCTCCTCGGCCCCCGCGCACCCCCTGGCTGGGGGGGACCGGGGCGCGCTGCGCTTTGGTCGGTTGGAAACGGCCCAGCGCCCGCTCTGGGGGCTCGGCTTCGGGGGCGCAGTCTCTTTTCTCACCTGGGGAGGTGCTGAGGGGGGAGCTGCGGAGGAAGAGCCGCTGTCTCGGCCGCTGCGGGCAGGGGATGGGGAAGGCTGGTTGCGGAACCCAGACACCCTCCTTGCTGAAGGATGAGGACGTAGTGTGGCCGGCGGCTGGAGAGGGAGGGGAAGCGGGGACGCACTGCAGCAGCGGGTGGCTGCGGCCGCTGGCCGGGAATGGCGCCTGCTGTTGAACCCGCGGGCTGCGAGCCACCCGCTTCCCGGCCCGGCGGCGCCAGCCGCCGCAGTGAGCCTCCCGCAGCGCCCCGCGGGCGGGCTCCGGGACCGCTTTCGTTGTCCTCCGGGCGCTGCGGTGTCAGCCTCGATTCTTCGCAGACGAGGACAAGAGGAAGGGCTGGGATTTTCCCGGCGGTTTTTCTCTTCCTACGAGAGAGGCGAAACGGTTGCAGGCTGACCTCTAATCGCATTTTGGCCATGTGGGTGTTCCTCGGCTCTGTCTCTCCATGTCCCCTTCCCGTCGGGGAAGGCTGACATCACCAGGACAGGATTTGATGACTTGGCTGGGTGGAGTGATGGCTCTAGCCCTGGGTACCTTTGTCCTGTAGTAGGGGCGAGTGGATAGTGGTTGTGCCTGTTGCTTGGGAAGGTGAACCCCCATGGCCGTTTAGGGTCTGTTTGTGTTTTTCTGGCATTACGGCGTGTGCAAAGCTGGTGGTTTTCTTTTTTCTTTTTTTTAATCGAAATACGATTTTTAGAAGCATGCATCTGGCGACGACTAATAGGGCACACTGAGCCGGTACTGTGGGTTGGAGGCTTTTGCCGAGGTGTGGCTGCTTCCTGTTCTGCAGGGCATTGAGTGTTATGTAAATTCCTTAGATAATCTTTAAGTAAAATCTTGCGTTTTCTGGAAAATCAGAAAGGCATGCAGAAAGTCGAACTGGTTGAACACAAGTGTTCTGCTGTTATTAAAGGAGATTTATTAAATTTGAACCTTGTCTTTAGCTGTTAGCATTCTACCTTTTTCTCCCTCCAACCCACTGTGCAGCCCACTGTGGGAAGTTGTTTAATCATTGCATACAGACGTTAAAATATGCTTTAAGAAAAAAAACAAACCTAACCCGAGTCCCAACACCTATTTACAGGTGAAATCTGTATGTCACTTAACATATACAGCAGGCTTTCAATCCTACTCTATTTTGCTGTGCAAGAGCTTAACAGTTTGTATATAGCCTGTTAGTTCTCCGTTGTATTTGTTGCTGTTTACTGTAGTTAAGTGTTTTTTATACTTGAATAACGGTATTTTAAGACAAAAGACAAGATGCTTTTGATGTACAAAATTTTCTGTTCTATTAGTAAAAGCTGGCCAATAAAATTAATTTAAAAGGGGTTAATACCTTGTATTCTCCAGTATCTGTGACTAGACATTTAAAATCCAAATGTTTTAATTACTAGGAAAGTGTGTATTTTCCATAAAGAACTAGTTAGCTCCTTTGCCTCCAGCCAGCAGTTTTTTGTGATGCGCTACCCATACCAAAGGGAAGAGGCTTCTGGAAGGATGTGGCTAGGACAGTTAAGCTTGGGGAGAACCCATTTCAAGTACCCATGAAGCTGTGTACACCGTTGGATGCAGCAGTGGCCTCTTGAAAGAAGGTCATAAGCAGGTGTTTTAAATTTTGTCATTTAAAATGATGTAGTAAACAACCCATATATCATTGTGAGGCACCTTAAACTGCTTGGCTGAATGGAAAAACAGTAACGCTTGAAAACAGGCATTTTCTTGGTCAGAGATTGCAAAAATCTCTATACACTGAGCAGTAATTCCTCCTTATATCGCAGCACAGTCCTTTCCGTTAAGCTTACTGTAGGCTAATACTTGGTGCAGTGTGGTGGGGGAGGGCGGGTTTCGGTAGTGGTAGATCACTAGGTGGCACACTTGTCATTAGTCCGCTAATGTGCAAATACCCCCACGCAGTATTAGGGCCACTATACTGCTGGAAAAGGCATCTGATGTGATGTGAAACCCCGAACACATGTCATTAAGGATTTCATGCCTCTCTGACTAATTGCAAGGAGCCTGCCCTGTGTCCTTCACTTGACCAAATCAGATTCTCCAAGCTGAAGGATGGCATGTGTGGTTCTTCATGTGCAGTTTCAAAACAAGTTAGCTTCTTTGCTTTTGGAAATGGCTGCGTGGTGTAGGTGAGTGGAATTTCCTTGCAGAGGCAGAGCTGGTGGGGTTGAAAGTGGCTTTGCAAAATAATAATAAATCGCTACTGAAATCTACAGGAAATATCTTGTGTCTTGATATAGCTGGAAGTAAAAAATATTCTAAAATGTTCTATTCTTTGTGTAGGCTGATCAGCTGACTGAAGAACAGATTGCTGGTAAGTGTGTTGATGAGAAGCATTTATTTTTTTTGTTAACTCCTGTGACTAAGAGAAAATATGTTACCTCAAGCATAATGGAAAAAAACCCTTTCTGACAATTTCAAATCTGTACTAACACTTTAAAAAAAAAAAAGCACTCATTTTAAGAACAAAACAAAAAAACACATTCTGGAAAATTACTGGTTTATTGCCTCTTAATTTAGATTGCTTATTATCTGTAGACCAAGGAACAATTTTTAGACTTTCAGACTTGAGCCAGGTCCTTCTAGATTTCCTGCAAACAGAAATAATTGCTAGATTCAAGTGAAGTCAAAGCAGGCCTAGGTACTCTTTTCTTTTTTAATAAAGTGAAGATAAACTTGAAATGGCAACAAATAAACCTAAAATGGATTAATATAGGCCAGTGTCTTTAAATAATTTCTAACTTTGTAATTCAGGCTGGAGGAGGCACATTATTTGGCCTTCTGGAGACCAGCCACCCACTTGTGGCTGATGCAGATTTGTATTGTCTGCTGCCTTAAAAATAAGTGGTGAATGACAACACTTATTCCTGTAAGTCTGTTAATGATGAGGGGAACCCAGTGAGTCGCTTTACTTATCCCAGGTAGCTGCTGTTTATGGTGCAGCTGTGCCTCAAGGTATTGTTGAATATTATAATCTTGATATTCAACATAACACATTATGTTGAAATGTGTTATAGAGTTCTAATGCAGATAATAGTCACATGAAAGGAGTTTGAATATACTGTGCAAATTGCATGTTGGGACTGTAAGTAGTATTTTTTATTAATATTTAAATGTTAATTCTGTCCAGACATGGAAAGTTAGAGGTAGTGTTTCTTAAAATTGTACTAGGCATTGTCAGTTAAGTGCATTTTTAGGATGCAGTTTTCTCTTGCTGGTGATGTTGCTAAACACTGGGACTGTTTCTGCCTTTAGAGTTCAAGGAAGCCTTTTCCCTATTTGACAAAGATGGTGATGGTACTATCACAACAAAAGAACTGGGAACTGTCATGAGGTCACTGGGTCAAAATCCAACAGAAGCAGAATTGCAGGATATGATCAACGAGGTAGATGCTGATGGTAAGTATTGAAGGGCAGTTATTAGTGCATGACTTCCATACCTGGGCTTGGACTGCATAGGCAAGGTTCTGTGACATTGATCTCTTGAAGCAGTTTTGAAATACTCAGTAGAATCTAAACTGAGAGGGGTATAAATCTTGATTGCTCTGCACAGCAGTCAAAGATGCTAGTAGTATTAATGAGAATCTTAAAAGGGGATGGGCAGAGACAAAATTACACTGTTAGTCTTTAATATTTTATATGCTGCAGGCTTCCTATTGCTATCTGATTTGCCCTGACCTACTGCTAACCTGTGTTTCCACCCAGCTTTTCTATACATGTTTCAGCTTGTGTTGGTCTTAATAGCTGTACTAATGTTTGTGGGTTTGTTGTTTGTTTTTTTTTCTCAAGCCAAAAATGCAGTAGGAGTGGAATAGTGCTAAATTTCCAAGAATTGAAAGTGCAACAGGGAGAGACTGTATAGTCTAATGTAGCACATTAGATCCCTGTCATGGGTTCAGCAGTAGCAGTCATTTTTTCTCCTTCTTAGTGGCTGGTGCAGCACTGTGTTTCTAACTTT